>CAUYUJ010004158.1:95497-165497 GCA_963575745.1 Prorocentrum cordatum | reverse complement strand
CTTCTACCCATGTCCAGTGCGTCTCGGACGTTCTTGGAGGGGGAGCCGCAAGGCCGAGGCCCACTGGACATGCCTAAAAAGTCGAGCCTTGTAGAGCCAGAGTTTAATCCATATCCAGTGTGCCTCATGTTTCTCGGGAAGGGACGGAACTCCAAGACGCACTGGATGTGGATATAATCATTGCCCGCAGCATGGCCAATCGGACGAGCGTGGCCAGGAAGAGTCGGATCGGGTGGACTAGGATTTTCCAGACGAGCTCTAGCATGGCCACTTGTCGGGACGATCGAACTTGGAACGGAAAGAATGGGTACAATGCCCAACAGCAGTTCCGATTCGTTTTGAACACGACTTGCTGTCCGCGCCGCCGCGGACGTCGTTCTTGGAAGACAGAAACCGGCCTGCCCCACAGCGGCCGCTGCCGGTTTCAGACAACATGTGTTGCTCGGCATTGTACTCAACCTGGCATCGCTCGGACGTCCATTCCCTGTGTTTGTTTTCGGTTCCGTGCGTGGTTTTTTCGCCAAATGATCGAGGATGCTCCTCGATGGTCCTCGCCGAAGGAGAAAATGCACACGTCCGAGCGATGCCAGGGCCAGGAAGAGTCGGATCGGGTCGGCGCTGTGGCGGCCATGCGATCGCTCGGCGGCTGCTCCAGCGAACGGGCAGACCCTCCGGACGGCGGTCCAAAGTGCTCGCGGCGTATGTCCCTGGAGCCCGCGGAGGGCTCGAGGGGCAGAGTCCGCCAGACTGTGCTGGGCCCTCAGGAGCTAAGAGGGGCATCGCTGGGGGATGTGCAAGCAGAGTGGTATGGGAGGCTTAGTGGCGCTCTTAGGCAGTGCTGTTGTTCTGCTTCCACAAGCACTGTAGCCCTGCTCGGCCAGGAAAGGGAAAATGGGAAGCGGAGGAGAAGAGGTGGACGAGGAGCTGGTGGAGGAGGGAGGGGTGGCGACAGGAGATGGCCGAGGAGGATGGAGATGCGGGAGAGGAGGAGGGAGATGTGGAAGTGGAGGAGAGGGAGGAGGGATGTGGGAGAGGAGGTGGAGGGCGAGGAGGGAAGAATGGAAGATGAAGAGGAAGAGGACGAGAACGAGGAGGAGGAGCGATTGGTGGAGAGGAGAAGCAGGAGAAGGAAGAGTTGGAGGGAGTATATCGTCGCGGAGGCGGGAAAAGCGACATGTTCTTAGGAGCAGATAATGTTCTTAGAACAACAACCATGCTCTTAGATGCGCAGACCGCAGTGAGCTCTTCAATATTCTCTAGTGCACCTAAACGCAAGCTGGGACGCTTCGCCACTTGTCGACCCCTCGCGTTGTCTCTGCTGGGTCCGAGTAGATGGGGTCGGAGGATCTGGCCGCATCGCCGATGCATCGGCGACCTTGGCGATGCATCGGCGACACGGGCGGGGAGATTGGGCCCCGCATCGAGTCGCATCGCCGATGCATCGGGGCTGCGGCGCGATCCTCCGACCCCATCTTCTCGGACCCCCTCTGGGAGGCCTAGAAGAACTGAGCCCCGTGCATCCCCGCCCCTTGGCGTTGTTGGGCGACTGAAGTATCCGGGGTAACTCGGGCCCGGGGTAACTCGGGCTTGGATTCCCGAAAAACGAACCCGAGGTAGCCCTGACCCGAGTTACCCCTGATGATTCAGGGCCCTGGACGCCCGAATCATCCGAGGTAGCTCGGGCCTTGGGCAACTCGGGATCGGCTTCCCGAAAAACGAACCCGAGGTAGCCCTGACCCGAGTTACCCCTGATGATTCGGGGCCCTGGACGCCCGAATATCCGGTGTAGCTCGGGCCCGAGGCAACTCGGGCTCGGCTTCCCGACAAAAAAGCGAACCCGAGGCAGCCCTGACCCGAGTTACGCCTGATGATTCGGGACTCTCCCCCCAACCCCCCCCGCGCGCTGCCCTTGCTCGATCCTCACCCGCCCCGTCGGCGGCGACGAAAAGGGCGAATAGCCCAAGGGAGGGCATGACACGCATTCGCCAGGGAGCCTCGCCGCAGGCATGGACCATCGGCGCCCCTGGATACATGTATTGCTCCCCCCTGGGCTGTTCGCCCCCCTCGTCGCCTCCCCCCCCTCGGCGTTGCCCCTGCTGCTGGATCCCCCCCCCGCCCCGAGGCCTTGGCTCGCGCCCTTGCCGCCAGCGCCCTTGCCGCAGCCGGGGGCCCTCCTCGGCTTCGCGGCCCACGGCCCCTGGCCCTGGGCGCGCGCGCGGAGGCCAGGCCGCCCAGGGAGTGAACCACCAACCTCCTCCACCTCCATCTCCACCTCCACCTCCTTCTCTTCCTCCTCCTCCTCCTCCACCTCCTCCTCCTCCACCTCCTCCTCCTCCACCTCCTCCTCCTCCTCACTTAGCTGCCCCGATACGCCACACGCAATACGTACGGTGTTGATACGGAGCTCAACACGCATACGCGATACGTTCGCCAAAACGTCGGCCAATACGTTGAGCCAAAGCGCAACGTATTGACACGGAAGTTTTGAGCACGGTACGTGTTGCGTATCAAAACGTGGGTATCGAGGCAACTTATCCTCCTCCTCCTCCTCCTCCTCAAACCTCTTCCTCCTCGATTCATGAGAACCTCCTCCTCCTCCTCCTCCTCCTCCTCCTCCTCCTCCTCCTCGAACCTCCTCCTCGATGCTCGAACCTCCTCGCAACCGACCCCAGGACCGGCGGAGGCGGGGCCCTCTTCCAGGGCTTGGGGTGCATCCCTCCCAGGGAAGGGGGGGGTAGGCCGCGGGGGGACTGTGCGTGCCCCTCACCTCCTCCTTCCTCCTGGCTCCTCTTCTCCTCCCCCTCTCCCCTCTCCTCTCCTCCCCCCGGTGTTCACAAACCCACTGCGGCCCACTCCCCCGCCGGGGCTGGGGCCAGAGGCCCCCGAGGCGGCGGCCAGTGCTCCAGAGAGCGCGAAGCGCCAACGCCACCGCCGGGGGGGGGGGGGGGGCGGAGCGCAGTGGTTGATGTTACAGCTGCGCGCCGTCTTGCAGGAGGCCCCCTCAAGACCTCAGGCGAGGGGGGTCTTGATGTTCGTCGGCTCCGCACCCGTGCTTCTTAAGGCGCAGATCAGGCAGGCAACATCCAAGCAACATCCTTCTCGAACCTGCTCCTCGATTCTCGAGTCTGCTCCCCCTACCCCTCCTCATTCCCCTCCTCCTCGAACCTCCTCCTCGAACCTCCTCCTCGGTTCTCGAACCTCCTCCTCGGTTCTCGAACCTCCTCCCCCTCGTCCTCCTTCTCCTCCTCCTCCTCGACCCTGCCCTTTGCCTCCAGAGGCTGCGGGGTGGGGGGCCCCCCAAAAACCACAACCGCGTCCCGCCTCACTGCCCTCCGACGTCGTGAGCTTTTGCTGCCGGCGTGGGCCCAGCGAGTACAGTCGAAACGCTGTCCCAAGGAATGAGGCCTCTTGTTCTGTTCTCCACTCGTTAAGCTTCGATGTCCCATCGCAGACCTCAGGGAAACCTGACACAAATTGTAAAAAACACTGAGGCACTGCCCAACGAAAAGGGTTCCTTCCTCAGCGGCCCAACAGTACTGGACTCCTTCCCCCCAGGGCGCACTTCTTATCCCAAGCCGTCCTCTGACGGTCCCGGGGTCGGAGGGTGGAGGCCTGGATCGGGAAGAGGGGTCGCGGACCGAGGGTGGAATCGAGGAGCGGGACCGCATCGAGGAGGAGGATCGAATTCAGGAGGAGGATCGACATCGACGAGGATCGCAGATCGGAGCTCGCATCAAGAAGGGGGATCGCAGCGAGGAGGAGGATCATTTCGAGGAGGACGCGAGGAGAATAGTGCTCGAGGAGGATCGCAGATCGGGGGCCGAACCAGGGAGGAGCACCGCATCAAGGAGGAGGATCGAATCAAGGAGGAGGGTGGGATCGAGGAGGATCGCAGATCGGGGGTCGAACCAAGGATGGTGGACCGCATCGAGGAGGATGGGGAGAAGGAGGAGGTGCAGGATGAGGAGGATGAGCAGGAGGGGATCGAGATCGAGGACGATCGCAAATCTGGGGGTCGAGGATCCCAGCGAGAGAAGGAGCGCAGGTCGAATATCGAAAGACCAGTTTCACGAAGGCAGCCCCAGGGAGGTCCGCGAGGGCAGCGTGGACCACAAACAGCAGCGCATTATACTCTAAGAGCGGCCACTACATCTAGCTCTCCGATCCTTCCCAGGGGAGGCAGCACGCGAAGCGTGCACGACTAAAAGACAGGAGCTGAATTGTCAAGGTAGTTCGCAGCTTTGCATGCGCAGGCCAATGCCTCGCTGTGTGGTGGAATCATGGGTTCAAGCTATGTGGTGGAGGCAGCGAGGAGGCAAGCAAAGACGGGGGGATGGAGGCAGGGAGAACAGGCATGAGAAAAGACGAGAGGCCTGGGCGATTCGTGACGGTCACGACGTGGCGGAGGGAGGGAATGAGTACGGCCATGACAGCGACGGCAGCGGCGACGGTACGGCGACGCAGCCGTACGACGAAAGTCCGTTCCGAGTCGGCCCCCGTGTGCCCATCGGGGTCCGTCCTGGCCAGTTGTTCGACGGCAGCGACCGCGGCGGCGGCGACGACGAGGACGACGACCTCGGCGGCGATCGCGAAGGCGACGGCGGCGGCGACGGCAACGACGGCGGCGGCGATGGCGACTGCGACGGCGGCGGCGGCGATGGCGACTGCGACGGCGAAGGGCGGCGGCGGCGAAGGGCGGCGGCGGCGACTGCGACGACGGCGGCGAAGGTCGGCGGCGGCGACGGCGAAGGGCGGCGGGCCTGCCCCTCGCTGCCCGACCCGTCGCTCGTCGAGCAGCTGACGGAAGGCCCCCGGCGCGGCGTCCCGGGGCCGGTGCTGCTGCCTCGGCGCGGGGCGGACGCCGCCGCCGAGGCCGCCGCGGTCGACGCCGCCGTCGCCGCCGCCGTCGCCGCCCTGCTCCTCCCCTCCTCGTTCGCCCCGCCGCCCGTCCTCCTCCCCCCTCCCTCCCCTCCCCCTCCCCCTCTCCTCCTCCTCCTCCTCCTCCTCCTCCTCCTCCTCCTCCGCCTCCTCCTCGTCCTCCTCGAGGTGAAGATTCGGGGGATGTTCCTGGCCCCGGGGATTGACTGCTAAGGCGAACGGCCCAGACATCCTTCGTTAAAAAGACATCGATGCAGCATTTGTTGATTCATATGTTAGCCACCGTGGGCCCCAAACAAATTGTTCCAGCAGCATATGTGGTGCAATCGACGGGGAGCAAGATAGATTGTGCGGCCCATGTGTTGCAACTTCTAAGGTGCAATATGGATGGTGCAATATACGTGGTTCGGCCTATGTTGAGCGATCCATGTTGTACAGCATATGTAGTGCGAGCTAAGTTGTACAACTTATGTGGTGCAATCGTTGTTGTGCAGTCTTGGTTGTGCAATATACGTGGCGCGAACAATGTGGTGCAATCTACGCGGTGCAGTCTTTGAGGAGCGATGTCCGTGGTGCGATCTATGTGGTGCGATCTATGTGGTGTGATCTATGCCGTGCGATCTCTGTTGCGCAATCTATGAGGTGTGCGCTATGTATTGCAACATACGTGGTGCAATCCAAGTTGCGCAATCAATGGGCTGCGGCCCATGACTTGCACCCTATGAGGTGCAATTTAGGTGGTACCATCTAATGTGGCGCAACCTAATGCAGTGCAACCTATGCGGCGCAATCTGTGCGGTGCAATTGATGCGGCGCCAATCTATGCGAGGCGGCGACGGGGGCGGCGCAGAGGCGGCGACAGGGGCGGCGCAATGGCGGCGACGGCGACAATGTAGCCGCCAGAACGACACGCAGGCCCAGACGACGGGCGGCGGACGAGGCGGCGACGTCGTCAAAATAGCCGCCAGACCAACCGCAGGCCCAGACGACGGGCAGTGACGAGGCAGTGACGGGGCGGCGACGGCGACAACATAGCCGCCAGATCGACCCGCAGGCCCAACTCCCGTAGACGAACAAGTAAGAGAACCCTGAGTGAAAGCACCGTTTGGGATCTTGTTCTCAGCTTGGGCCCTCGGAGTCCCGTTGCGACCCTGGTGGACAAATGCCTGGAGCGCAAAGTCGGCCGCGGGGGTGGGCCACGGATAACAAAAGCGTCGAAGCGGGGAGGTGGACGGTGGAGTAGCAACGGCTTCGCGTGGATTGATCAACCCTGAAGGATCGGCGGCGCTTCGATCACCATATCGTCTCAGGATCAAGAGGAAAAGCAGTGCAGGCAGAAAGAACACAGAAAATGAGAAACTGGCCGGTCACCAGGTGGCCCACGGAAGTTCCCTATCCACCAATCGCCCTAGGTGCTCACAGGAGCCCTGTGGCATCTCAGGGAGCCCAAAACTCGACGAAGAATGCCCCCCCCACCGTGTCTTAGAGCAATCTCGATTGTCGTGTACAGTGGTAGACGTAGGAGCTAGTTGCTGTACTTACAGCGCTGATTCTGCTATTTGTACAACGTGGACCTGCGGAGGTCTACTAGACGCCTTCTCCAGGACAAACTGTTCATCCCGAGTCGGTTTTTGACGGCCCCAGGGCCCGGCCAGAGACCCACCGGCAGAAACTTGCCGAAAGCCCTCCTTCGTAATCTTTTCGCGACGCGTAGGTCCGCGCGGATTCCTCGGATCGGCCCTGGGGCCCCCTGCCGGGGCGTCCAACGCCGCCCCTGGCGCGCTCCGCCTGCCAGCGCGCCAGGGAGGGCAGTCAAGCGCCGATACGAGAAATCCGCGCGTTACTCTGAGTTTTAATGTTTATGTCCTTGCCTGTCCCCCTAGAAGAAATGAGGTCCCAATGGTCTTATTCTTAACATTTTCTGATCTCTCGCCTTCCCCTTCCGCTGCCGGCCTCTGTGTCCATACTTCCAGCCAGGAGCAGACGCTGGTAGCAGCGCCTGTGTGTTTACATGCCCCTCCTGAAGAAGGGGAGGTCCGGGACTGGGTTCGTTCGGCCTCCCTTCCATAGGGGGTCCTCCTCGTCCTTCTCCTCCTCCTCCTCCTCCTCCTCCTCCTCCTCCTCCTCCTCCTCCTTCCCCCCACCAACCTTATTGTGGTGGTGGTGGAAAGCAGGCTCATCAAATGCGACCCCCCGAGCGCGCCGGCCACTGCTGGCGGGAGCCCCGTGGGCCCGCAGCAGAGGCCACCGTGGCGTGGCGGAGGGCCGCTCTCGATCCGCTGGTGTATCAAATTTCCGAAAAAAACGATGCCCCCCGCGCGCCCCGAGTGTCGACACCTCTCGGGTGCTGGTGGCGGCCGGAGACCTCGTTCTGCATATCGTTGTTCCGCGGCTCGATGCGCCAGCGGACCGACCCCCCCCCTTGTGGCACCCCCCCCTTGCCCAAGAGAAGGAGGAGGAGGAGAAGGAGGAGGAGGAGGAGAGAGGGAGGAGAGAGGGAGGAGGAAGGAGGAGGAGGAGGAGGAGGAGGAGGGAGGGAGGAGGAGGAGGAGGAGGAGGAGGAGGAGGAGGAGGAGGGAGGCAGGGAGGGAGGAGGAATGGCAGGGGTCGTTCGGCCCCCCTCCCAGGCTGCCGCTTCCGTCGTGCGCGTCCGCGGCGCCCTTGCCGACCTCCACCTTGACGGCGGCAGGCGGGGCGCGGCGGCGCGCGCTGGAGGCCTGCCGCGGACGAGCGGGGAGGGGGGGAGGTCGTCGCAGAGGTGCGGCCGCGCTCGCGGGCAGACGCTGCACGCCTCGAGGGCAGCAGGGCAAACGGAGGGGGGGGGCAGGAGGGGGAGGAGGAGTGAGGAGGAGGAGGAGGAGGAGGAGGAGGAGGACCTCAGGAGAAGGAGGAGGAGGCGATCGAGTAGTAGTAGTAGTAGTAGTAGTAGTAGTAGTAGTAGTAGCTTCAACAATAGTAGTAGTAGTAGCAGCAGCAGCAGCAGCAGTAGTAGTAGTAGTACTAGTAGTAGTAGTAGTAGTAGTAGTAGTAGTAGTAGTAGTAGTAGTAGTAGTAGTAGTAGTAGTAGTAATAGTAGTAGAAGAAGTAGTAGTAGTATTAGTAGTATGAGTAGTAGTAGTCGTCGTAGTAAAAGTAATAGTAACAGTGCTAATAGTAATTAGTCATAGGAGGAGGAGGAGGAGGAGGAGGTTAAGGATGAGAAGGTGGGGGTGGAGAGGAGGAAGCAACTGATGCCGAGGACTCGGCCAGGGCAGCAGGGCAGACTCTGCAATCCTCGCTGAGCAACGCCTCGTGCAGCCAGTGTTGCGAATCAGCGGCTTCAGGTTCACCCGCGCCCAACACCCTGTTAGACCATCAGAGAACAGAGCCAACTCATGGGAAACTGATGTTTGTACAGGTCCACCTCCTTCCTCCTCCCTCCCCCCTCGTCCCCTGATTGATGCCCTTACAACCTTGGACGATCGGCCGTTTCTGAAACGTCAGATCGTCCAACATCGACCGATTCTGGGTCGCCGGTGATGAACGTCGTTGAACGGCGGCGGCGGGGCCGCCGCCCGTCGACACGACGCAAAACTGCCGCACATGAACCTCACACCCGGACAATACCCAGCGGCGAGCCTGGGGGGAAGTGAGAAAGGGGCGGGCCTTCTCAGAAGGCACGGGAGTCCCCTGGCCTTCTGAAACGTTGTCTAAGCATTCGCCGAAGACGCTGGCAAAAAGCTCTGGGAAGGCGCGAGGGCTTCCGAAAAGTCCCGCCGCCTTCTGAAAGGGCCTTGTCCTTCTCACTTTTCCCCCCTCGCTCGCCGCCGAAAAGACACCCTCGCCAACGTAAAAACGTTCAGCGCGCACGTCCGCCTGCAACATGGAAACGTAACGTATAGCGTGCACGTACGCTCTTAGGAGTACGATGTGGGCTCGCAAGGGAGATGTCATCTGGCGGGCAGGGGCGGCGAGTGGCGCTTTGTCCCTCGATGGGGTGCCGTGCACGCTGTCCTTAGGTCGGGCATGTCCCCCTGCAGGCGGACCTTGGACGAGAAGTAAAACGTAGTCCCAAAACATGTTCAACATCAGCACCACAAAAAAATTGACAATCGCCACCGGACTATGTTCTGTTACTCGCGGATGTTCTCCCTGCAGAGGGACAGGCCCGACTTACACCCTGAAGAGTGGCTCCTGGACCCAGAGCTGCGGGCCGACGAGGGCCAAACACGTTCAACCCCAGCTGCGAGTGCAACCTGGGGTGCGGGTTTTTCCTTGCCACGAGACCATCACCCTGGTTGTACTCATTTCGGTGTTCGACAACCTTCATGCGTGGTTGCACATATGTCGTTCGTTGTTTTTTCGACGTAGGAAGGAACCTTCACCCCTGGTTGCACGTATAATTTTTCAGGGGGGTCACCGGGGCACGGCAGCTCGAGGCGCCCGCCTCCGCCCCCGTCACGCCAGCAGCGGGTATCGTGCGCGCTCTCGCGGCGCTCTGCCTCCTCGAAGGTCGAAGGCCGAGGCGTTTTCAAAGAGTGTCCTCCTCCTCCTCCTCCTCCTCCTCCTCCTTGTCCTCCTCCTCCTCCGATTCCTCCTTCTCCTCCCCCTCCTCCCCCTCCTCCTCCTCCTCCCCCTCCTCCTCCTTCTCCTGTACCTCCTCCTCCCCCTCCTCCCTCAAGCAACTTGGGCTCGAGCGGGTGAGGGGCCCCAGGAGGCCCACTTGCCCTCTTGAGTTCGTCCCTGGGCTTCCCAGCAGCGCTTGAGGGACTGTGTCTTTTCTGCGTGCCAGCCAAGAAGAGGCACCGACCAACACAGGGACAGACGCAATGGCGGGCGTCCACCAGCTGTGGACCAGATGCATGCAATGTCAGACGTGCGAGTGGAACGGAGTATTGGCCCGCCGCCACAACATCTGCAGCGGTTGCGGCAACGAGGTCAAGCCATTCGAGAGGAAGAGGAAACCGAGGCGAGTTCAGTTCGTGGACGAGTACGGCGACAGCGACGCCGACGGCTTCTACGACGCCACCAGTGGCAGCGAGAGCGAGCGCCCGCAACCACGGCGCCCAGGCATCTTGAAGGGCCCTGTGGGGAGCGGGCTCGGAGGCGGCAAGGGCGGCAAGGGGGGCAAGTCAGTGAAGAGCCTCCTGGAGCAGGCCCTGGCAGCCGCCACCGACTCCACACTCAAGGTGGACCTCCAGGCGCAGCTGGACAAGCTCGCCAAGGAGGAGAGCGGGCGGGAGGCCGCCAGGATCACGCCCGCGGAGGCCCTGCGCAGGGCCGATGGGGCGTGGAGGAACGCGGAGCACCTCCACAGCCAGGCGGTTAGCAATGTCATTCGCCTCCGCAGCAATCTGGCAGCTGCGGAGGCGAAAGAGAGGGCGGCAGCCATCCACTTGGCCGAGACCACCGAGGCCAAGCGAGCAGCAGCCACGGCCTTGGCTAAGGCCGAAGGGGTCACCGAGGCCAAGCCTAGCCCCGACGGCGAGAAGAAGATCATCACGCTGGAGTGGGACGACAGCTTCTTCACGAACCTGGCGGCGCTGGACGCCACGGACGCGGAGAAGAAGGCCCTAGAGGAGCTCCGAGGCCAGTTGCAGGGCGCCAAGGAGACCCTCACGGGCAAGGAGGCCGAGATCCAGAAGTGGTTGGAGGCCATGCAGCAGCATCGGCACACCATCGAGGAGCGGGCGAAGAAGAAGAGACGCGCGCCTACTGACGGCGCACCTGAGGAGGCGGCCACAGCGGCGGCTGGCGGCGGGGGCCAGGGGGCCCCTCCTGCGGCGGCGGCATCGGCGGCTGGGACCACCCCAGGCGGCGGCGGCGGCGCGGCGGCGGCAGCTGACCCCTCAGACGCCGTTAAGGCAGAGGCGGAGAGGCTGTCCGCGGCCAAGTTCCTGGCGCAGCAGGCGGCGACGAAGGCGAAGGGCAAGGGCACCGCCAGTGGTGAGGCCGCTTGGGCGCCTGCAGATACCTCAGCTTGACGGTGTCGGACGGGGGCCCCTCGGACCCACAAGACCGATGGGGGCAGGCAGTGACGAAGGGGAATGCACTAGGCTATTCTATTCGAACGTCACCTGCCTAACGGACAAGGTGTGGAAGTACGTGCAGGAGCACGTGGGAGCCTACGACCACTGGATCATGACTGAGACTCACATTCACCGCGAGTCGGACGTCAAGAAGTGGACCAAGGCAAGCCGGGCTCTCAACCTTCGCATGATCATGAATTCGGCCCGCCGCACCTCGAAGGTAGTGTCTAAGGCCAAGGAGGCGCACTCGAACGAGGGAGGCGAGGTGTTTTTCTCCCGCAAGCACTTGCAGAGCCAACAGCTGCCCGAGGCGAGGGCTGCTGCCAAGTACCTCAAGGCGCCGAAGCAGCCGGCGTACGACGGATTCTGCCCAGTGATACTGCAGCAGCACAGCTACGCGATCGTGGTGGTCGCCCTGTACGCGCTGCCGTCCATCAAGATGACGGGCAGGAACATCGAGAGATTCAACCGACTCGGTGGACTACTCCGTTCACTCCGAGTCCCGTGGCTGGTCATCGGCGACTTCAACATGACGCCAGGCGAGCTCAAGCGCACGGCCTTCCACAGAGTGACGGGGGGCCATGTGCGTGTCCCAGCTGGAGTTGAGGGCACATGTGCCCAGAAAAAAAGGACCAGACACAATGATCGACTTTGTTTACATGAGCGCTGCCGCGTCCTCATTCATCCAGAGTCTAGAAGTAGTCAGAAGCGTCCCGTGGAAGCCTCATCTCGGTCTAGCCTTGAGCCTACGAGCTTCGGGCCAGACCCTTAGGACGCGTGAGATTTCCCTGCCCCCGAAGTTGCCCCAACTCCCGAGGCCTCGGTGTGAGCCCACTCCTGGATCCAAGTCCAGCCAGGCCAGGTCCGTTGCGGCTGTTAAGCGCCAGGAGGCTCACGCCAAGAGGGTCGCGGGTTTTCAGGAGGCCTTCGGGGATGTTTTGGAGCCCCCTGTGCAACTTGGGACATCACGTTCCCAGGTGGCTGAGGAGGCCGATCAGGACCCTGATCTGGACCACGATTTTTTGGCCTTCCCTGAGGAGGAGGAGGACCCCTGGGCCCACGAGTTTAAATTTTGTACTGACTCACGCCTTGGGAGCGAGCTGTCGTCTGATGGATCGGGCGCGGTCGGCGCATCGGCCGTCGGAGACAAAAAGCTCGACGCAGTCAATGTGAGTGTCAATTCGTCGGTATGCGAGGCCCAACCCCTTCCCCCCTCGGCGGTTTCAAGTAACCCCTTAGTTAGCAGCAACGTAGGTAGTAGCAGTGTTCAGTCGCATCGCCCCGACCCCTTCCAGCAGGATGCCCCCTCGTGCCCCGTGGTCGAAGATGTGCCCGACCCTCCGTTTGAAATTCCTGCGTCCACGTGGGCCGAGGCTCGACAGCAGGTGGGCTTTCGGTCGGGAGCGGATGCCGTGGCGAGTCTCTCCCCTTTCCTTTCCTCCTCCGTAGCCTTTTCGCTTGAACCTGCTCGCGGAAAGCTCCTCACGGGGCAGTGCGCAACTTGGGTGACGGCGGTCGAGCAGGCTTTCCATACACACCATCATGTCAGGCCCCCTGCTGGGCCCACGCGCGCCGTGGGGCCCAGGATCCATGAGAAGCCCATGAGGGTCACTGCCCATGTTCGGGAACTCGCCCTTCATGATCAACGTAGCCAGTGGTGGACGCGCGTCCACACGGTGCTCGCTGGAGTCCTCAGGCACCAGTGCAGGGACAACGGCCAGCGCCAGCAGCAGGAGTACGGCAAGGCTAGTACCCTCCTACGGCAGTCCAGGCCTGAAGGGGTGCACAATCTACTGAATGCGGGTCGCGAGGCCCCGTGGGACCAGTGGCTGGCAGTCCTCGGTGACCCGAGTCGGTTGTCGACCCCAGTGCTGGAGAACTATGTCATTGCAGCAAAGCGTGTGGCCAGCAGGGCTCAGCGCGCGGCAGTTCACGAGTCGATCTCCAACTTTAAGACCTTTGTGATGCAGCCAGAGGCCGTGGGCATCCTCCACAAGTCGCTGAAGGCGAACCCACTACCACCGAGTGAGCTGGAGGTGGGGGATCGCACCCTCGTTCATCCAGCCGACATCATGGAGCATAAAGCGGTGAACTTCAAGCGGATGTGGGCTCCACGGCCCCCTGACGTCAGCGAGATTACGGAAGTGTTTCGACTCATTCGAGAAGCGGCCCAGGGTGATGATCTTCCTGAGCTTACCCCAGACCTGGTCTACGCCAGCGCCAAGGCCATGAAGGCTAAGGCAGGGCTGGGGGTGGATGTTCTGAGCCCAGTCGACTTTCAACGCCTCCCTCGTGAGGCCATGGAGGAGTTTACAGACATCTTGAAGAATGCAGAAGCCTTGCTCGCTTGGCCAGCTCAGACACAGCTCATCGTGACCTTCTTGACTCCCAAGAAATCCCAGGGCGACAGAGGCATAGGTATGATACCTATGATAGGCCGCCTTTGGTCACACGTTCGGGAACCTATAGTTAAGCAATGGAGCAAAGATGAAGAACAGGCATGGGATGCCGCAGTTGCTGGGAACAGTTGTTTACGCGAAGCATATCTTCATGCCATTGATGAAGAGGTAGCGCACTGGATGCGAATGGAATTTGGTCAAGGACTGCTTGACATTCAGGAATTTTATGATTCAATACCTTGGCTGCCCCTGGCGAGGGCGGCCTTGAGGCTCCATTTCCCACCAGTCATTTTATATTTGGAGCTCCTTCAGTGCATCACGATGCGGACGTTATCCCAGGAAGGAGCAGTGTGCACCCCCTTCGAGCCCTGCCAGTCAGTCATCCAGGGGCTGCGAGGGGGAACCAGATTCGCCAAGATCCTCACCCACTTCGTGATGCAGGTGGTGGTTACGGCGACACCCAGGATGAACCACCGCGTTTGGATAGACGATATCTGCCAGAAGATCACGGGCTCACGCCAGGCAGTAAGGGCTAACCTCATACGCGGAGTTGTGAAGGCGGGCCAAGAGCTTGCCAAGGCAGGCCTCAAGTTGGCCAAGAAGTCAGTCGTCATGTGCACGAACGCCGCTGACGCTCGTGCTGTAGCCCGGGCTGCCAAGCTCAAGGGTTTCCCAGTCAGGGCTCTGGCGCAAGCGCCGTACCTGGGGGTGGACTTCAGCTGCGGCAAGCAGGGCCGTGCTACCAGGACGCAGAGACAGATCAAACACGGAGCGATGAACGAGAAGGTGGAGAGATTCAGCCGAGCTACTCGGCGGTACGGGATCACGACGCGGCTGGAGCGCAACGGCTGCCAACCTGCGGGCTCCTACGGCTTCGAGGTGCACGGGATGTTCGGCCATCAGCTGACCACCCACCGCCGTCGACTCGGTCAGATCTGCGCAGCTGCTACTAGAGGCCGCTGCCTCACTACCCTTCTGGACCTGAGAGCGCCAGGAGGGGACCCTGCAGTGGCGATGCCAGCCAGGACCGTGGACATGTGGCTTAGCGTCTGGCAGCAACAGCCAGGTCTGCGCCAGCGAGTACGACAAGTCTGGCATCATGTCCGAGACCATCTGTCACAGCTGGACCCTCAACATCAGGTGCGTGCAGTTCGTGGCCCTGTGTCTGCAGTAATCCTCACCCTCCTCCGCATCAATTGGAACCCTGAGGATGTGGACACGTGGTCGTACACCACGCCCACGGGGTCGGAGGAATGGCAATTTCCAGACGCCATATACACGGGCAATAAGTTTCTGGACACACACCGTGAATTGTTGAAGGATGTACGTCAGTCGGCAGCCCAGGTGGCGTGGACCACGGCTGCCAAACACTACTGCGGAGGTGGAGTCGAGCATGGAGTTGACAATCGGTCATTTCGGCTGTTGCTCAAACAAGTTGGACAACTCCCTCACGGTGTGCGCCTCACCGAGTTGCTGATCAATATTGCTACAGGTGGATATTGGACGCGACAGAGGCGCTATGATGAATTGAAGGGTTATAAGGGCAGCAACATGTGTGACCGCTGCCGAGAAGCACCAGAAACGGCCAAGCACAGATTCTGGCAGTGCAGCAAGAACGTGTCGGCCACGCCCTATACTCGCTCAGAGTCTTTGGTTCCAGCCGCGCTGGCCCAGACGGACGCCACCGACTGTTTCTGGCTACGCGGGTTGCTACCGAGCCAGTGGACCCAGACCCCGCCCCCACCGAAGGACACGGTCCTGGAGTTCACGGGCATCAACGAGCTCTCCGAGGGGATCTTCGGGGCGGGGAGCGCTGAGTCACCAGTCGAGATATTCGGTGACGCCAGTGGAGGACCAGATGCGAGCATCAGTGATTTCATGCGGATCGGAGTTGCCATAGTATGTGTGGCCAGCCTGCTGCCCGAGATCAACCTACATGGTGCAGTCTTCGGCCAGCTTGGTGGCCCGCGCCAAGTGGTGGCGAGAGGGGAGCTCTACTCCCTGTACCTCGCGCTCTGGTGCACGACCAGGTACCTCACCTACGTGACGGACTGCGAGTACGTTGCGGCGGGCTGGTACTCCCAAGCCTACCTGAACCCAGCAGGCGAGGACGCCGACCTATGGAAGCTCATCGGGGACCTGATGAGCTCACGCCGCCACGCCGAGGTGACGGTACTCTGGACGCCGTCCCACAGCACGGCTCAGGACGTTGCCGCCCAGACGGTGAACAGGTACCTTGTCATCGGCAACCTGCTCGCCGACGAGTTCGCGGGCTGTGCAGCGGCCAGAGCCAGGCTGCCCGCCGAGGTCCGTCAACCCATCCTGCTGGCTGAGCGGAGGGCGTACCTCGTCCGCCTGAGGCTCCTCCGAGCCACGCTGGATAGCATGGCTGCCAGCCAGGAGGCTGAGAGAAGGGAAAGGGATGCCACCCGAGGCCCTGGGGGCCCTTCTGAGGCCCCGCCTCCTCCCGCTCCTCCTCTTCCTCCGCCTCCCTCAGCTGCTGCTGTTGCTGCCCTCATGTCCAGGCACCGTCTGGCCGACTGCGGCCGACGTTGCCTCTCCTGTTTCTGTTCTGCATCCCTCGCTACCGCTCAGGAATTCGTCGAATCTGAATGTCCTAGGCTGTACAATGTCGATGGGGTTGTGTTTTCGCCTTTAAAGGGGTCGCGAGTTCATATCGCGGGGGGTTGGGCCCACTCTACGCATACCCTGAATGTTCACCCGACCCTTCAGATTTGGTTTTGCACAGAGTGTGGGGGTATCGCGGATAAGGCTCTGCGATCTCTTAAGGGCCCCTGTAGTAAGAGGAAGTCCGCCACGGGGCAAGAGTACCTTGACAGAATTGCACGGGGGTTACATCCCAAAGTTCTGAGCCGAGCTGAGCAAGCTACTCGGCGTTCGAATGCTCGTCTGTCCAGGCCTTCCTAAGATTCGAACCTGCTGCGCAGCGGAGTCCACTCCACTCCACTCCACTCCACTCCTCCCCCTCCTCCTCCTCCCCCGCCTCCTCCTCCTTGGCGGCGAGCCCGGGGGTGATGTGAGAGGGGGCAGGCCTCCTGTGAAGGCGGCGAGGCTTCTCAGATGCCCTCGCGCCTTCTGAGAGACCGTTTCTGCCTTCGGAGAATGCTTGGAAGACTTCTCAGAGCCGCGAAGGCTTCTGAGAAGCCTTGCCGCCTTCTGAGAAGGCCTGCCCCCTCTCATTCCCCCCCCCCTGGGCTCGCCAGCGAAGATTGTCAGAACAATGTTTAGCAACATGTCATTTAGTGACAGCTGCCAGATGCATTCCACGTGAGCACGGCACCTCCTTCAGAGGGGGGGCCAGCGGAGTAGTTACTCAACCTCAAAGAGCAGCCAAATGTATCCGACGAGGCGCACGCCCACTAGCGAAACCGACTGGGGACTGCACCGCTGCACTCGAATGCCAACGCCCAATCCGCCGGCGCAGGTGCCCTTACTCGACTCCTCTGGGCGGGTGCCTGCTCCGTGCCCGAGTTCTGGCACTTCTCCAGGAGACCTCTGCGGGCCTGCAGGGCCTCTGCGGAGTTTAGCTGCCCCGATGCGCAACACACAACATATAGCGTACAGTCGAGGCGTTGACCTAAGAAACCCTAAATAAGGAACGAGGCCCCTATTTTCCATAAGTTAAACTTGGATTTCGCACCGAAGCCCTAAGGAACATCTAAGGCAAGCTGCGAAACAATTAAGGACCACGGAGCCCCTCCCCAACGAAAAGGATTCCTTCTTCAGGGCCCCGACTGTATTCATACGGAGCTCAGCACGCAGACCGAACACGTAAGCACGACGTGAGACGTTGGCCAAGACGTGGGGCAGACCTGGGACGCCCGAGCTGCACGGTTTCCCCCCGGGGCCGTCGGCGACCCGAGGAGGAGGAGGAGGAGGAGGAGGAGGAGGAGGAGGAGGAGGAGGAGGGGGAGGAGGAATAGGAGGAGGAGGAGGAGGAGGAGGAGGAGGTGAAGGAGGAGGAGGAGGACGGGTCGCCTAAGCCCTTCGGAGAAACTCTCCAGCCGGGATGTATAACAACTGCGGTCCAGGGGGGCAACTCCGGCTTGGGCCCCCGAGGCGCGGATCTGTACCGAGACAGGATCGCGTCGCGAGAAACAAATCAGAGCGGGAGGTTTTTGGCCGCTTCTGGCCTCGGAGGGCCCTCGACGGGCCTCGGGGCCGTCAGAAGACGACTCAGGAGGAAAAGCTCGGGACTTCCAGGGAACCCGTATTGGAAAAATCAGGACGTCGCATGCATGTCTGGGTTGCTATCACCCCGACCGCCCCCAGCCCTGATGACTCGGGAGGGTTGGGCGCCCGAATTATCCGGAATAGAACTGCAGTCTGGGGTAGGTCCGGCTTGGGCCCCCGAGGCGCGAGTCTATAGCTATCCGAGCCCCGAGAACCGACGTAGCGAAACACCGCAACATCGTAAACAATCATGCCCAGAGCCCCAGACCGCTTCGGCCTGCGCCATTGTTCGAGCCGTATCGATCTGTGCGAGGGCCCTGGGGCCCGACAACATTTTTGTTGGACCATTTTTTAATACTCCTCCTGTAGAGGGACACGCCCGACTTCAACGCTGGAGGAGGCCGCCCTCCGCCCCCGCCTATTTTTTGATACTCCTCCTGTGGAGGGACGCGCCCGACTTAAACGCTGGAGGAGGCCGCCCTCCGCCCCCGCCTATGTTTTGATACTCCTCCTGTGGAGGGACGCGCCCGACTTCAACGCTGGAGGAGGCCGCCCTCCGCCCCCGCCTATTTTTTGATACTCCTCCTGTGGAGGGACGCGCCCGACTGAAACGCTGGGGGAGGCCGCCCTCCGCCCCCGCGCTGCCATCGGGAGCTGCCAAGAGGGGGGTGTTCAAGAGGGGGGGGTGCAAATCATGACTCATGACCGGCGGCATGTGCGCGGCCCAGCGGGGGGGCCAGGGACGCAATGAAATAAGGAGAGGCGCCATGAACTCTGGGGAGATATCATGGCCCACGCCATGATAGCCACCCCCCTAGCCATCACCCCCCTCTTTTCCGCCCCCGCGCTCCCGTGCACGCGGCGCCTCCGCCACGAGGCCCGGGGGCAGCGGCCTCGGGGCACCGGCGGCGCGCCGCACGCCGGCCGGCGAGCTCCCCAGCGATCCGGCGCTCCGACAACATTTGGAGGGGGAGGGAGGAGGAGGAGGAGGAGGAGGAGGAGGAGGAGGAGGAGGAGGAGGAGGAGCAGGAGCAGGAGGAGGAGGAGGTGGAGGAGGAGGAGGAGGAGGAGGTGGAGGAGGAGGAGGAGGAGGGAGCGGCGGGTGCGGGGCGAATGATCTGAAGGGCCGCGACAGGGGGGGGATGGGCTGAAGTCGGGCCTGTCCCTCTACAGGAGAAATATTCCCAAATAGTAAAACCAAATATTCTGGGAACGTTTTTTATTTTTCATCTTTTTGGTGCATTATTGGTATATTATATATTCTTCGTCCAAAATCCGCCTGTAGGGGGACAGGCCCGACCTAAGGATAGGCACTGGGGGGGAGGATCGACCTGGAATCGGCGATACATCGTCGCTAGATCGGCGATAGGCCCCCGATGGTGAATCCGCACCATCCTGGGCGGGGTGTGATATTGGAGGGCCCCTATCGGCGATCAATCGGCGATTGGGGGTCGATGCATCCCCCCCATGCCTATTCCCCCCTATCGTTGCCCTCGACCATTTTCGGCCACCAGGGGCCTTCGCCAGGCCCCGGTGCCGTCAACGAACGACCCAGGACGAAAAACCGTCCCTGGGGCAGTGGTCCAGACCTCTGGGGCACGCGCACCCAAAAAGTTGAAGCGGCCCGGGCCAAGACTGAGCGCGCAAACGTCGTCTCGATCTTGGTCACCATCGATCTTGGTCACCGTCCTTTCGTGGATCCTCCTCGCGAATCGGCGACGGCCGGCCTGGACCATGGCCAAGATCAGCATCGGCAAAATCCTGCGACGTCTTGGTCATTGAAGGGGCTCTGGGACACACAAATAAATAGACACAAATAACCGGATTCCCTATATTTTACAATATTTTCCTGGTTTTTGTCTCCCCCCCCGCTTCCCACATTTTCCCATATTTTCGGGGGAATCGACGATGAATTGTGTCTGCGTGTTTTTTCCCCTTCTGAATCATGGTCTCCGTTTCTCTTCCCTCGACTCGAGGCACCGGCGGCGCGCCGCATGCTGGCCGGCGAGCCCTCCAGAGCTCCGGCGCTCCAACAACAAGTGGAGCAGCAAGTCTTCGGCCGGTTTCGGGCTCTGGCGGCCCTCGCCGGGCCTCGGGTTAGGTCGGGTCTGTCCCCCTACAAGGGGATTTTGGGCGAAAAATCTAAAAATATTCAACAAATGCGATTTTTTCTGCCGGTTTCGGCCTCGGGGGCCCTCGCTGGGCTTCGGGGCTGGCAAAAACCGACTCGGGCCTGTCAAAAACCAACTCAAAACAAAAAGCCGGCCATGGGGAATTGGAGCGGCCCGAAGCCAGGACGAGGATATGATCGGGTGAGCATAAACTGGGGATCTGTGAGATCCCCCGGCTCGGGAGGACGTCTCGGGCGCCGCGGCCTTCCCTCAGAGAGCGCTCCCGGACACTCTGAGAGCGCTCCGGAACGCGCTGGAACGGATCTGTCCCCGTCCTGGCCCCGCCCGATCTGAGCCCGTGTGGCGTCTGAGCCCACCCGGCCGCTGAGTGATCGAGCCCATTCGGCGGCCGAACGGGCTGAGCGCTCCGAGCGCTCTGAGAGCGCTCCGGAACGCGCTGGAACGGGCCTGGCCCCGCCCGACACGCCGCGGCGAGCTCCGCGGGGCTCCCCCGGCGCCGGCCGCGGCCGCGGCCGCCCGAGCGCCCCCGCCGGTCCCTGAGATCCTGGCGACTGCAGTGCTTCGAGCCGGGCGTCTTCGCGGCTTTTTCCGGGCCCTGGGGCCCTCACAGATCGATACGGCCCGAAGAACGACGCAGAATTGGCGGCGAGCGAGGGGGGGAGTGAGAAGGAGAAGGCCTTCTCAGAAGGCGGCGGGACTTCCCAGAAGCCCTCGCGCCTTCTGAGAATTGCTTGTTGTCTTCGGGGAAGGCTTATAAAACTTCTCAGAAGGCCGGGGGACTTCCGAGCCTTCTGAGAAGGCCTTCTCCTTCTCACATCCCCCCCTCGCTCGCCGCCGACAGAGAGCTGGGCTCTATAGGGCTCCGGGCGCGAATTTCTCCGAGGTTGTAACTTTTTCGCCACGTCGGATCTCAGGGGTCGCTGCGTTGAACTGCCCGCTCCGCCGTCCCAGAGACGCCCCACGGGCCGTGGGGGAGGCTGAGAGAGTGAACTGCCCGCCAGCCGTCAGGTCGGGCATGTCCTCCTGCAGGCGGACTTTGGCAGAAATCTAGGAACTTAGGAACTGAGTCAACCAAGCATAAGAATAGTAAAGCATAGCGAAACAAATCGTCCCCACATTCTGTTTTGACTATTTGCTCAGACTCCTCCTGTAGAGGGACATGCCCGACTAAACGCCACCGTCCCAGAGACGCCCAAGGGCCGCGGGGGAGGCGTGGCGGGGCGTCTGCCGCAATGCGTGCGGCCCTCATTCGGGACCCCTCGCCGGCGCCCGAGGGTGGTCGAGAAGAGGCCCGATATGGAGCACTGGCCCACGTCGGGGGCCACGTCACGAGCCAATCGCGACGTCGGGGGCCACGTCCAGACCGCTCGGGGGCCACGTTCTGGAAAACAATCAGGACGTCGGGGGTCTGGGGCGCCCCCGAGGCAGAAGCCGGCGTGTCCTCGGGCCCCTTGCTCAGTCCCCTGAGCCTCCGTTTTCAAATGTCTGAATATATATCTCTCATCAGTTGAGTCTAAACTCGCATCCAGACCCCCGAATGCATCAAGCCTGAGGATCCTCGATGAGGGCCACGTAGCCTCGAACTCTATACGTTCTCCCGGGGTTCCTGTCGCGCCCGGGGCGTCGTCCCGCATGGCCGCTGCCGGGCCCGACAGGGCCCCAGACGCGGGCCGAAAGGCGGCGGGATGGGCCGAAGGCCACCATAGATCTGCCGCCCCCCGTTGCTTCACCACAGGGGAGCCTGGCGTGCTGAACCTTTTCGCTTCTGGTTTCTGGCTCTTTCCCCAAAAGAGCTCTCCCTGGGGTTCCGGCCCAGCCCGCCAGGGTCCCGGAAAGGCCAGGAAACCCTCCTCCTCCTCCTCCTCCTCCTCCTCCTCCTCCTCCTCCTCCTCCTCCTCCTCCTCCTCCTCCTCCCCCACAATTACTCACTATGAATACTACTCTCCCTCTTCCCCGGATGACGTGTTGGGAGTGTTGGCCCCACAAGAGGCGTCTTCGATCTGCCGCGCCCTGTGGTCTCGCCACAGGGGCGCGCGGCGTGCCTCAATGCCTGGCAGGCTGCTGGCGCTTCTCTGACGAGCGCCCCGCGGGGTCTCGGCCCCGTCCGCCTGCCACGCGGTGAGCTCCAACCCGCAGGCCATCCGCCCCCGCCCCCTTCCCCTCCACAATCACTCAATATGAGTACTACTCTCCCTTTTCCCCTGATGACGTGCTGGGAGTGTTCGCCCCCCCCCCCCGCGTACTGTTTTTTACACACAGGATTCCCGGGAGTTGGGTTTTCGCTTGCATTTTTTCCCAAATGCTGCTCTAGCTGAGGCGCCGGCCTCATTTTCGGGCCCCGCTCGTTCCGAATCGTGCCCCGCTGCAGCGTGGGTCTCATTTTCGGATCGGTGTTTTGCTTCCGTCGTTCAGGATGGCGTTCTCGCCCCAGCGCGGGCCTCTTTCTCGCGCGCCCGTCCGCCCGCCACCACCGCACCGCGCCCCGCCCCGCCCACCGCCACTTCCACCCACCAACGCACGCACGCACGCACGCACGCACGCGCACCGCCACCACCACCCCACTACCCCACCCACCACCACCACGCTACACCGCGTCACACCACATCACACGCGCGCGCACACAGACACACACGCACGCACAAGCACGCACACACACACACACATACACACACGCACACACACACACGCACACACACACACACACACACCACCACCGCCACCACCACCACCGCCATCACGCACGCACGCACCTGGCCCACCACCAAACCACCAAGACGCCACACCACGTCACACCACAGCACACGCGCACACACGCACACACACACCACCACCACCACCACCACCACCACCACCACCACCACCACCACACCACCACCACCACCACACCACAACCATAACCATAACCACAACCACGCACACACGCACGCACGCACGCGCACCACCACCCACTACGCACGCGCGCGCGGAGCCACAGGTCCGCTACGACACGCGTCCGCGGATAGAGAAAATCAGCGCCATGGTAAGGGATGGGAGGGAGGGGTAGGACGACAGATATGACGCGAGCGCACATGGCTTGTCCCCTCCCCCTCCCCCTCCCCCTCCCCCTCCCCCTGCCCTTACCCCTTCCCCTTCCCCTTCTCCTCCTCCTCCTCCTCCTCCTCCTCCTTCTCCTCCTCCAGGAGCCCCAGCGGGGGCGTCCGATACCCCGGCGACGACCGGACCCGCAGGGACAGGGCTCGAAGCTGGTCGCAGAGAGGGGCCGTGATGCATGTCCACACCCACTGCTTCGGAGTCGCTGCCTGGAGTCCGACGGGTTGTCGATATGTATATATATATATATGGACATATATACATTACATATATATATATATATATATATATATATATGTGTGTGTCTGTATATGTATATATATATATGTATACATAGATATGTTTAGGTCGGGCATGTCCTCCTACAGGCGGATTTTGGACGAAACATACATTCAAATAATAATCACACATATTTAAATCTAGTCGGAAAGCCGTCCCCATATTATTTTTGACTATGTTTGAATAACCCTCCTGTAGAGGGACAGGCCCGACCATGAATATAATATTGCCTTGAGGGACGGGTGGATATCCATATCCAGCACCCCCCAAAGTCGCTGGGCACGACCCCGAATGAAGCGGTGGATATGGATAGATCATGGCGATGAGCAGCATGGGCGTGGCCAGCGGACGCTGAGGTGGCGGCAGCTGCGTGGCAGTAGCACCCGGGCGCACCTGAGGCCGCCCAAACATCGTTGCCCCCCTCTCTCCCGCTCTCCTCGCCATCGCTCGGACGTTCATGACCCGTGCATTTTTCGATGTCGTGCGCGCGTTCTGTTGCCAGATGGTCCAGGAAGCGCCTCGATGGTCATCGCCGGACAAAGCTGCACACGTCCGAGCGATGTCAAGCTCAGGGCTCCCAACGCTCCTCGCCTCCTTCCTGCTTCTGTCTCGTTCCGTCTGCCTCGTCCTCGAGCACAGCCTGTCCTCCTCTCAAGAGTTCCTCTCTGATAAAACAAGCCAGGACAAGGGTAAATTCGGGTCAGGATAATATGATAATATTTGAGATCCAGCGGCTCTGGAGAATGTCTCGGGCGCCGCGGCCTTCTCAGATCGTTCCGGAACTGCCCCGCCCGATCTGAGCCCGTTTGGCGTCTGAGCTCATCCGGCCACCGAGTGGACTCACGATCGAGCCCCTTGGGCGGCCGAACGGGCTCGATTCTCTCGATCCTGTCGGAACCGAGCCCGTTCGGCTGCCCGTTCGGCGGCCGAACGGGATCAGACGCCGTATGTGGGGCTCCTCCTCCTCCTCCTCCTCCTCCTCCTCCTCCTCCTCCTGCCCCTCCTCCAACCTGCTCCCCTGGATCTCCGAGGATAGGATTGGTTCCCTCCAGGTGCGTGTCCTCGATCTTGGCATCCAGGGCCCGTTGCCGAGCCCTCGGGCCACGGAAGACAGAGCCGAAGAGCAACGATGACCTCCAGGGAAGGAGTCTGGAGCTCTGGGGCCGCAGGCTGGAAAAATATTGTCGGAGGCTGGCTGGGCCTCGTCCCGCCGGACCTCCTCAACTCGCTTGGTTGCGAAAACCTTCAACACGGTAAATTGTCTTCGGCCCGTCGGCGAAAGACCTGCGGGACCCTGACCTTCGTCCTGGCCAATTCTGCTTTACCGCTTCCTTTCTCCCACATCCCGCCGGGAGCTTCCCCCCACGTCTCGAACCGCGACTCTACTCGCCTTTGCCCCTCCCCTTCTCCGTCCTGCTCTTGCTGCACACGTTGGGAAGAGGGACGCGGCCCAAGCTGTGTTTGGTTGCACCTTCCTCCCGATCCGCATCCACCGTCCTCCTCCTATTCGTAGTCCTCTCCGTCGTCCTCGCCATCATCTCCCTCAACCTGGGGCTGACGAAGGCGAAGGGGCCGAGGAGAAGAAGGGAAGGAAGGAGGAGCATGGGGTCGAGTAAGGGGGTCGAGTAGGGGGGTTCGAGTAGGGGAGAGGAGGATGGGGTCGGGCAGGGAGGTTCGAGACAGCCTGCCCGAAGCCTGGTGCGGCCCTCCTTTTCTCCCTCTCTTCATCGTCCTTCTCCTCGTCTCCTACGAGCTTTCCCCGCCTGCGCCTGGACACACACACACACACACACTCACACGCCAGGACAAGAACAGCAGTCTGGCGAAAAAACGACAAGATGCAGCCGCGCGTAAAGCAGGGCATGGCTCTGACTTGTTGTAAGTAGATGCGTGCCTATCGTGCACAAGTGGCGCGTGCGTGCCCAGGCTCAGACAACACACTTGTACAAGATATGTGTGTCCGGTGTGTGTAAGGTTTGTGTTATGTGTGTTGTGTGTCGTGTGCGTGTGCTGTTTGTGCTATGTGTGAGGTTTGTGTGGGTCATGTGTGTTCTGAATGTTGTGCGTGTGCGTTTGTGTGTTCGGAACATGTGTGTGTGTGTGTGTTTGTGTGTGTGTGTCATCGCGTGGTGTGTGCTGCTGCTTGTGTTGGGTGTGTTGGGTGTGATGTGTGTGATGTGTGTGCGTGTGGGCGCGGAACATGTAAGGGGTGTGCTGGCATGGGCGGGGGTACGCTGTGCCGTAGGTGGAGCTCCCCATGGGGCACTGTCCGTGTGAGGGGTGCGCGGGCATCCTCACTGGTGCCGTAGGTGGAACTCCTACGGGGAGCGATGCGTGTGAGGGTGTGCCGAAATGGGCGGGGAGTCGCCATGCGGGCGCCCTCACTGGTGCCGGAAGTGGAGCTTCCTGTGGAGCACGGTCCATATGCTAAGGGGTGTGCCGAGATGCCTGGGGGGGGGGGCGGCGCTGGTGCAGTAGGTGGAGCTCCTCGGCTCCTCATGGGGCACGATGCGCACCCAGAAAGCTGGGGAGACATCCGGAGGCCGAGAGCAGCCCGCTTGCCCCCATCCCTCCCCTCCCCCCCCCGCATCGCCCATGATCCCTCGTGCGGTCGCCCGTCGCCGCACGCCGCCACCACCCTCGTCCAGCACCAGCCCTGCCGCTGCCAAGCGCCGCCCCAGTCGTCCTGGCTCACGACGTCGTCCTGCTCAGACGACCGGTGGCTCGGCAACGATATGCCCGGCCCATGTAGCGGGGCAGGGGGCCCTCGGCCAGGGCGCGCGGGGCGTGCCCTGGGCCGATCATTCCACGCGAGGCTGTCTTTCCAAACGGACCGCCCTCATCCTCGAGACTGTCCCCGGGCCTCCCCGTAGAAATTAAGGATGAATTGAGGTTAGAAATTGACGACTTTTTTCCAAATTTTAAAATTAATTGAGATTAGAAATTAAGGATGGATTGAGGTTCAAAAAATGACGACTTCTTTCCATTTTTAAGATTGGGGGGCGGGCGGTGCCGCTCCAACGCTGTCCCGCTGGGACACCCTGGCCCGAGGCCCCAGAAGCGGCTGAGGACGAGGGGGGACGACGGCGTCGTCTCGCAAGCCCCGTAATTACCCCTGGCGTCGTAAGCTTTTCGCAGCGTGGGCTCTCCAGCCTCGGACCAGGTGCTCACCCCGAGCGGAGCTTTGTTGATGGCCCTGGGGCCCAGCGGTTGGCAACCAGCAGCCAGAGGCGGCGAAACAGCATTCCGCCCTGGGCTTCGACAGCGCAAGAGAGGTCAGAGAGGGAAAAAGACACACAGTGGAGGCCAGTCCACAAGAAACCTTCCACAAGAAACCCAACCCTGAGACCCCAGGACGTCCATGGATTTTTTAGGTGGGAACGTCACGCTCTCCATAGCAAAACCATCAAAACCCAAGAAACCCAGGGCGCCCTGGAGGCAAGCAGGATGTTTCTTGGCATGGGCCCCCACTGTAAGCATAAACAGGCCTGTGGAGGTCCGCGCGGATGTCATGGATCCGCACTGGGCCCCATTTCTGGCGCGCGCAGCGCGCCAAGGAGCGGTGCCGGAGGCGCTGCCAGGGGAGCCCAGCGCAGATGCAAGACACCAGCGCGGAGCTGTCAGACCTTCTGTTTATCGGGATCTTCTTCGAGAGCGGGAGACGCCGACGACGATGGGCCTGAGGCTGCGCCATCATCTTGAGCCCCAGCATCTTCAGCAAGTGGGCCGTCCTCTCCTCGCCGACGACGCGCGACAGCGCCCGCTTCACGCTCTGCGCCTCTGGCCGCCACGCGGACGCAGACGGTGGCGTCGTCGATGCCGCCGCCGCCGCCCTCGTCCTCGATGTCTTCGTCGTCGTTTTCGTCGGCGGCGGCGGCGGCGGCAGCGGCGGCGGCGGCGGCGGCGGTGGCAGCGGCGGCGGCGGCGGCGGTGTCGTTTTCTCCGCCGTCGTCGGTTTCGTCTTGCGTTGCATCCTTCATCGTGTCTTCGTGAAAAGCCCGCAACCCCCGAAGACCCTCGCTTGCGCAAGGCTTCGCGAGCTTTCCGCAACATCTCGCGGTTCGCCGGCCACATCGACTTACTCCTCCTGCTCCTGCTCCTGCTCCTGCTCATTCTCCTCCTCCTCCTCCGCCTGCTCCTCCCGCCCCTTCTCCTCGTGCCCCAGGGGGAGCGGGAATGCGGGTCTGCGGGTCTGTATGTCAGTGGGGCTGCAGGGCTAGTCGGCGGAGGCAATGGAGAATTTTCGGAGGAGCGTGTGGGGCCTATGCCTCTCTCTCTCCCCGGTCCCCCTTCCCTTCCCCCCCCCCCATCTCCCCCCCTCCTCTCCCTCCCCCTCCCCCCCCCCCCCCCCTCCCCACCGCCTCCCTGCGTTTCACAGGGTCCCCCCCCCGCTCCTCTCGCCCGCCCATTCCGGCCCCCTCGCCCCCCGTCCTTCCTCCGATCCAGTCTCCGGCAAGTGGGCCAGAGGATGCGCGCCGCGAAACAGCTTTGGCGTTTCGCATTCCGCGGGGTTCTGCAGAGACGACGCTGCGCATCGAACCAGCGCGCGCAGCGGAGTCTGACAACGCAGCCTCCACGTGCAGAAGAGCCTCCTCGACGCGCGTGCAGCAAGCCAGCCCCTCCCCACGGAATCTCTCCCCCCCCGCGCTTCACATCTGTGGGTTTTCAGATCGGTGTGGGGCCGCGTGGATTTCACACGCGCGGGCACGATGCAACGACCGCGGTGCGACACGAAGCCGGTGGCTGCAGTGATGATCAAGCGGTGGTTTGTTCGCAGTGGCGAGGGTAAGTTCTGAAATGTCTTCGGCACCCATGTTGTAGAACATGTCGGCCTTTCTCGACTGCTTGACTTTAAGGGGGGGCAGGTGAAACTTGCGAAATTGCCTGCCCCCGCATCACCCCCCGCACCCCATGGGCTCGAACACGCAGTGCCACGCGCGAGCGCCGACCTCGGGCGAGGAAAGAACACCTTGCGCACGCTACCGGAAGCAAGCTGCAGAAAGGCTTGGGAACGCATCTCAGTCCTACTTGGGAGCACGGCGTGCTTCTTCGTGAGCACGTTGGGGCCGTTCCCCGGATTCCCATGAGGTCTGAGAATGGTAGTCCGCGGGCAGGGGCTGCTGGAACCTGGGCAGGAGGGGCTGGTCGTGCCGGCTGCTGTTCTGTTGACGCGGCATTGCGCTTCGTCTCCAGAGCATCTGGGATCGCCTCGCTTCGGGGACATGGAGGATTAGCGATCCATGGATCTGGCGCGCGGTCGCCAAATCCCTGGATCGGGGGAAGTGCCCTCCCCCAAATGCGGCCGGTTCCGCCTCGCTCGGCGGCGGAGATCCGCCATTACCCACGGAAGCGGGGCCCGCCGCTAATCCACGCCCCCTTGATCCACGCTTTGCGGTCGCCTGATCGCTGTGGCCGGTGACAAGCCCGATCACATGCTGGAGGGGGTCGTCCAGCGCAGAGGCCTCGCCAGTGACGTCTATCTGCGGCGTCCCCCCTGCGGGAGAACAGGGGCGACCACGCCCTCGGGGAGGGCACGGCGCAAGCAACCCTCGGTCGGGTCCTCTGCGCCGCCCCGTGCACCGACGCGCTGGCAGAGCCGTAGACGAGCCGAGCGCTGGAGCCGCTGCAGCTACGAGTGCGCGGGCGATCGGATGCACGGTGTGCTGCGCACTGGATGTGCCGTCTGCGCCTTTGGGGAAAGCGGTGCCCATCTGCCAAGATGCCAAGATGCCCTCGACCTCTACGAACATGCGTAGTCCAATTGGCGTTTGCGATGCTACATGGTCGCTTGAATATGACACGAGCGCGCGCGGGACTACAAGGAGGGGCCCATGTCGTGGATCCCCTCTTACAGCCGCGGCTTGTACGCAGTGAACGCATACAACTGCTAATCCATTTGGGGGGTACCCTCGCTGACTGCCTCATGCAAGCCCTTCTGGGTTCCGTCTGGGTTCCCTGTTGTCCTTTGCTGTCCTCTGGTGTCCCTTCGTGTCCCCTACTGTCCCCTCGTGTTTTGTTGCGTGCCATCATGTTCCCTTGTGTCATGTGTTGGTGTCCCCTGTTGTCCCCCGCTGGTACCTCGTACCCCCTGATGACCTCATCGTGTTCCCTCGTGGTCGCCTGTTGGCCTCGTGTTCCCTGTTGACCTCTCCCGATATTTTACCATGTTGTCCCATGCTATGCCGTTGTGTTCCATCATGTCCCATCGTGTTCCTGATGCTGTCCCAACGCTTCCCCTGATGTCCCCCGGTGCCCCTTGTGTCCACTCGTTAACCCCACATGCCCCCCTGGTGTCCTTTGCCGTGGGCTTGCTGAATTGGAGATAGATCCGAACATAGTCACACACAAACACACACACATTCACACACGCGCGCGCACACACGCAAACACGCACGCACGCACACACACAACAAAAAAACAACGCACAACATACACACAACACGTTCGCAAGACACATACACACACTAGCACCTACATTTAAGCGCACAGCCTCCTTCTTTAAACACACGCACAGGCGAATGTTCCAGATGTCTTCCAGGCAGAAGACGCGCGGAAGAGGATGACGGGGAGGATTGCGTCCGCGGGTGTACTTTTGGTTGAACTTCTCACGGGCTAGCTTGCGACCTTTCGGCAGACAATCGCCCGGCCCCCGCAAAGCCGCCAGATGCCTGTCAAGAGCACTGGACTGGGTTGATTCTGCTGCGCACAAACGCACTGATTCGTACTCGACCGCGCCTGGGCTAGGCTGTCGTGCGCTGGACCGAACCGCGCTGAGCTGGGCAGGCTTGATCGCATTCTAATTGAGGGAACCGTGGGCTCTTCGTCATATGGCAGAAAAGGGCATCCCATTCAGGATGCCCTCCCCTGGCGCACCGCATGCGCCTGACCGTTCAGCAGTGGCGCAGAGAATCGTGAATCGCGAAGACTTTCCCGCAGACCCCCCCTCTAGCAGCAGAGAGCGGAACGGAGGCGATGGGAGGAACATGGGAATGGGGAAAAGGGAAAGAAAAGGAAGGGAGGCAGTGAGTGAGGCGGGATGTACACGGGAATGGGGGGAAGGGGAGGACGAGGGTGAGGCGAGCGAGTATGATGAGGAGGAGGAGGTCCGAAGACGATGAACATCAAAACTCTGGGAGCATCCTCAAGATAAGAAGAAGACGAATAATAATACGAATGCAAGTGCGAATGCTACGATAAAGAAGAAAACTACCGTGTGTGGCAGAGTTTTAGGAACATCGCCTGGGTACAAAACAGCTTCCACAAACAATGCGGGATGCGGGTGGTCACGGGGATCAATGTTGTATGTGTTATTTGGTTGGTTCCTCCTCGTCCTCCTCACCCCCTCATCCTTCCCACCTCTCCTCGACATCCTCCTCCAGCCCACCCCCAACCCACTCGTACCCCCCTCCACCATCTTCTCTGGACCTCTGCCGATGACTACGACAAGAACTCCAAGAAGGAGCGCCCCAACCCCGTACCAACCTCAAAGCGTAGTGCGCAATTCGTGCAAGGGGCACCCCGCACCCTGTCAGGGCCCAGGAGGAGAATATCCGTCGCCGTGCCTGCGGGCACGAGTTGGAGTGTCCGCATGTCCCCTGCTCGATTCTCTAAGCCTCAGTCCTGACCCTAAACTCGACATACTCCTGGGGCTTGGCGCGATTCCCATGAGCTCCTGCGGATGATAGCGCAATGATGGTCTGGGGCTCAAGACGGGCAAATTGACCTCCAAGAGCCCGCCCAGACGGTCCGAGGGTGCTGCAGGTCGCTACACAATGTGCCCAAGACGCTCAAGGTGGCTCCAAGATGGCCCAAGAGGCCGCCATGACGCCATGGCCTCCAAGAGCCTTTCCAAGAGGGCCCCAAGACGACCAAATCATAGATTTCCCAGGAATTGCTTCTCAATGTCCTAAGATGGTGTTCTTGTTATTACTTGAAAGCTTCTAGGCCTCCTTCCTCTTTCCCCTACTTTCCCTTCTTCGCTCTCATACCATTCAGATACTCATACTCGGACAACTCATTCCATCACAAACCCACTCTTCTTCACGAGGCCCATCACAGGCTCCCCCTTCCTCATGCAGACTCAGCCACCTCACCTCCATATTCAGACTCGCTCAAGGAATCGGCCTCAGACGCACTCTCAATCATACGCATTCGGATTCCCTCACTCCGACATACTCTTCCTGACTCAGAATCACTCATACTTTCCTGGCGGTCCACTACCCACCGCCATATTGCAAGTGCGGCGGCTGGGCACCCCAAGGTGGCGCCGCCAGGGGCGAAGCCACTCCAAAGCTCGCGCCGAAATTGCGAGAATGTCTCATGACAAACATCTTCCGCTTTCGAAGCTGAGTGTGGGACTGTCTCAAGCGAGGAGTTGGTTTTAGCACTTCTAGTGCGAGGGCACCAGCGGCAGGATTCGCGCCCAGACTGTGGGGATGTCTCACGCGGCTTGCCTGCTTGTGCACCCCATCTGTTTCTTTTTAGGTGGCCCAGCGCGCTCCGCGATGTAGCCAGATTTGCCGTTGGGCACCCCAAGGGGGAGCCGCCAAGAGTGAGTGAGCATCCGAGCTCGACCCAACATTGTGGGGTTGTCTCAAGCGCATGGCCTGCTTCTGCACCCGAAGCGTTTCTTCTGTGATGGACCATTGCTCACTGCGACAAAAGAGGCGTGACACTTGGGCACCCCGAAGGGGGGCCGGGCCAGGGGCAACGACACTCCAGGACTCGCGCAGCGAATGTCACCCAGACTTTTCTTTTATGGTGGTCAGCTGCCCATTGCATTATAGCAAGCGTGGCCTTGCGGCACCCCACGAGGGAGCCGCCAAGGATGAGGAAACTTCCAGATTCGCGCACCGATTGTGGGGATCCTTCGAATGGTTTGCATGTTTTGCACCCCCCCCCGTGACTTTCATCACTTGGTGGTCCAATCCCCACCAGGGTATAGCAGGCACAACACTTGGGCACACTAGTGGGGGAACCGCCAGAGGTGAAGATACCTCAATGTTCCCGCCCAACAAGGGCGTTTCGCTTTTGGTGGTCCACTGCTGACCACGCGCAGCACTTGGGCACCCAAAGGGGGGACTTGCCAGGGGTGAGGACGCTCCAGGATTCGCGCGCAGATTGCGGGGATTTGTCGGACAATTTGCCTGCTGCTGCCACCCAGAGTTCTCCCGCATGATATCGCAGGCGTTGCACTAGGGCGCCCCAGGGGGGGACCGCCAGGGGCTGGGGACACCCCAGGATTCACGCCCAGACTGTGGGGATGGCTCACATGGTTTGCCTGTTTTTGGCCGGCAGGCCTCTTTTTTTTCACTTGCATGCTTCTCATTCGCTCACTCACTCACTCACTCAGTCTCGCAGCCACGCACTCCCCCACTCATTCACTCATTCACTCACTCACCCACTCACTCACTGGCTCAGCTCACTCACTCACCCACTCACTCACTTTCCTCCTCCATATTTTCCCCACCCACACGCACCAATTTGAACCTTTCTTAATTTCTTACCAGCACCTCCTCCTCAATCACGTCCACCCACCGCATTCACATTCACGCATACTCAGATCAGGTCATACTCAGATTTATTTGCTCGTAGTGGAACTCAATCAAACCCAAACTAACTCACACCCAGACCAACCCACACCCGTATTCACCCGCACTCAGATTCTCCCACCATCATATTCGTTCGTGTTCTGAATACCTCGGACCAAGGCTCACTCATACTCATATTGGTCATCATCACGCACAAGCAGACGCACCCTCACTCAGACTCACTCGCACTCAGACGCGCTCACAACTAGACTCGCTCGCGCTCAGACTTCCTCATATTCAGACCCGCTCGTACTCAGAGTGACGAGATCCAAACTCATTCACACTTACGCTTAATCGTACCCGGAACTCTGACTCGCTCACTCTCAGATCACCCACGCTCAAGGTCACGCGCAGTGAGTCCCACAGGCACGTGGGTACCGTAACAAAAACCGGCGTGGCACTTGGGCACTCCGAGTGCCAAAAGGCACCGCGAGTAGCACGCCAGACAACGAACGTAGCAACGTCATGCGCGCTTGCATGAGTTGGCGCAGGGAGAACGGCAAGCCCAAGTCCACCTCGCTCTTCCACTTGTGGTTATCTCTCCTCTCTTGCAAGATGTTCAGAGGAGGAGAACGTCACTGAAGTCATTGCTGTCGTCATCCTCGTCGCTGCCGCGCCTGTTGTCTATGCGGACTCGACCTCACACCCAGATATACATAGACAGAGTTCCGCAGCAAGACGTGACAGGAGTTCGAGGTGCACATCTGGGGATTTCCGCGTCGAGTAGTACATGATTTTTAGCGTCTGGACTTTTCGAGCTTCCGACGCTCCAACTCGGCCCAATAGGCCCTCAAGAGCGCCCCAAGACGGTCATCTCGGCTCCTGAGAGGGCCCCAAAACGGCCCAAGAGGCGCCCAAGACGGCCGAAGAGAGCCCCAAGACAGCCCAATGAAGCTCCAAGACGGCCTCGCGAAATTCCCAAAAGTGACAACCCGAACCGACAAGTCGAGCCTTCGTCCCAACATTCCCCCAGGTGGCCCCAAGAGGCCCCAAGAGGCTCACAAGAGGCCCTAACACGCCCCAAGAGGACCCAACACGGCTCCCAAGAGCCCTCAGAACTGCCTCCACGAGGCGCCCGAGAGGTCTCCCTCGACATCCCAACGGACACCCTCGAGGCCTATGACCCACAACCCAGGCACTGTGGCAGAATGGGCCGAAGGCCAGAAGATGCGCACCAAGAAAAACTGCATAAACATAAGCTGTCCGGGCTGTCCGGGATCCACGCGGATTTCTTGGATCGGCTGTGGACACCCCTTCCTGGCGCGCGGAGCACGCAAGGAGCGGCGCCATGGGGGTCCAGCGTCGATCCGAGAAGCGCGCGCGGACCTCCAACACCTTACGCGCGTTTTCGGAGGAGTGAGTCTCGTCGTCGCACCCTCCATCGCCGAAGCTTGCACTTTTCCGCGCCAGCTCCTTGCCGCATAAGCTATTCGTACAGCTCAGAGGAGTCGCGGCCCGTGGGTGCTAAGACCAGTGGTGCCAGCAGTGAGGGGCAACGACAGCTGGGGGCTGGCTCTGGGCTAAAGACATCGACCTGGAATCGAGGATACACCGCCGCGAGATCGGCGATGGGCCCCGATAGCGACACCACACTCTCCCGGGCGGGGTGGGCTCAGGCCCCTATCGGCGATGAGGTGGCGATTGGGAGTCGATGCGTTCCCCCCTGAATTGAACCTGCCCCGTGATCCTCGTCGTCAAATATAAAATCAGAACTCGGGTCTCCGGTGGCTGGTCGGGACGATCACGCCAGAAGGTCCCACGATATGAGGCGCTCCCCCCCTGAGCCCCCCCCGCCCACCCCAGCGTCGCTGCCCCCGAAGCAGCCGCGGGTGCTCCTCCCGAGCGATTCGGCCCGGCGCCCTCGACTTTGCGGAGAGCGCAGGGGGCGAAGCGCGCAGAGGCGCTGGACGTCTCCCGCGGCCAGAGGGCACGCGGAGAGCGCAGATGGCGCGGGGGGGGGGCGGACCCGTCGCGAGGCAGCGGTTGCCGCTTCTGGACCCTTGGCCGATGCATTGGCGATGCGCTGGTGCTGCCAACGGTGCCGCGGGCGACGTCGGCGTGGAGAACGTCGGGCTCCACATCGAGCCGCATCGCCGATACATCGGCGATGCGGCGGGATCCTCCGACCCCCCCTACTCCGACCTCATCGAGGAGGCCTCGAAATTTACAGTCGGACCAAGGCCAGAATCATCTTCAATCTGAGTGTCAGCAGCGAGCGAGGGGGGAAGTAAGAAGGAGAAGGCCTTCTCAGAAGGCGGCGAGGCTCCTCAAAGCCACCCGCGCCTGCTGAGAGGTTTCTTAGAAGTTTCTTTTCTACGCCTTCGAGGAAGGGTCCGAAAACTTCTCAGAAGGCCAGGGGACTCCCGAGCCCTCTGAGAAGGGCTTCTCCATCCTCGCTTCCCCCCTTCGCTCGCCGCCACGGGCAGTTGACCGTCATCTCAGTCTCTGGGGACCCTCGGGGGCGGCCAAGAGGGGGGCGTCCAAGAGGCGGGGTGCAAATCATGGCCAGCGGCACGTGCGCGGCCCAACAGGGTGCCATGGACGTAATGAAATAGAAAGAGGCGCCATGAGATCTTGGGAGATATCATGGACTACGCCATGACATCCCCCCCCCCCTCCCTGGTAATCACCCCCCTCTCTGCCGCCCCCGACCCCCCTGCGACAATCACATATCGATCCGGGACGAAGAGCTAGGTTTAAGTCGGGCCTGTCCCCCTACAGGGGGATTTTCGACGAAAAATACAAAAACAGCATTTAAAACACTCCAACAATCGTCTGGGGATTATTGTTTGAGCAATGTTTGACCTTTTTGGTATATGTTTGGGTTTGTTTTAATTTTTCTTCGGGAATCCCCCTGTAGGGGGAGCAGTCGGGAGAGCTGCATGGGCCGCGGGTCGGGACGACCATGTCGGAGGCCCTTCGGGGCCCGACTCGGATGACCGAATCGGGCCGTGGGGCCGTGGCGACCCTCCCCCCCTCCCGGTGGGGCGCCAGCTGCAAGCCCAGAGCTCAGTATCGCTTGACCGATCCCTATCCCCATCCCCACCTCTCGAGCCCCAGCGTCCTCACCACCTCGGTTGGGGATGTGCCCCTCGAAAGCCGAAGAGCGCAGCCTGTATCTCCAGCCAGGGGGGTAAGTCGGCCAATGGGGCCCAGCCCACGCTGGTGGGGATGGGGAACGCTTAAAAGATGCTCAGGATCGGAGGTTGCCAACGGTGCCCCTGGCCCAAGGTTAAGGCGGAGCCCAACCGAAGATAAATTCGGGTGGGGATGAATCGAGAATCTCTGAGATCCAGCGGCTCTGGAGGATGTCTCGGGCGCCGCGGCCTTCTCAGAGCGACCCCGAAAGCTCTCAGAGCGCTCCGGAACGCTCTGGAACGGATTCACCCTCGTCCTGGCCCCGTTCGATAAAATCGACGGTGGACAAACCTCCCTTTAGTAAACCTCCCCTTAGTGAAAACGGCCTGGGACCGAAACCGACGGACCTGGACCCGCAACAATGAGGGCCGCGACGCCCTCCCGCGAACCGAAAACGGCCAATTCACTAATCGACGAGTCAGGGTAGGAGGTCTATCAACCTCCGATATCTACCAACCCTTTCAGTTCTTCACGGAGCTCTCCGGGAACATTGCATCGCCCCCCTCGGCGCTGGACAAACCTCCCTTCAAAAGACCTCCCCTTAGCGACAACGGCCTGGGACCGAAACCGACGGACCTGCACCAGCAACAATGACAGCCGCGACGCCCTCTCGCGAAGCGAAAACGGCCAATTCCTTACTCGACGTGTCAGGGCAGGAGGTCTGTCCACCCTCAATAAAAAGATGTCCATGGCCCAAGGTGCCCCCCGCATTCTGCTCACCGCCGATGCGTCGGCGGTGCGGCGCGACCCTCCGAGGCCGTCCGCCCAGACCCGGCTGCTACAGGGGTCGCGAAGCGGTGCGGTGGCAGATCGCGCGGAGGCCTCGGAGCCCCGCAGAGACCCCACCGCGCGGTCCGTCGCCGAACGCTTCTGGGACCTCGGAGGCCCGCGTCGCCCGAGACGTCCTCAGAGAACAACGCACGCCCGAAACCGTGCAGCGACCCCGAAGCCCCATTGCCTCACCGCTCGGCGTGGCCGCCGCACCGTTTTGGGGGCCCCCGACTCTGGGGAGGCCCAGAAGTCCGACCCCCCGACGCCAAGATGTTGTTGCGACGTGGACTCCCAGGAGGTATGGACCCCTCCCCCGGGACCGGTTGTCAATCCTGACTATTTTTGTTGGGTGTCTCGGGGCCCAGTGAGGGCCCCCGGAGGACCGAAAATAACGAGCTTGGATCGGCGCGGGGGAGGAGGGTCATGACTGGATGCCAGGGCTTCTACCTGGCCTGGACTACGGGTTACAGCTCAGAGGGGGGATACAAGTGCCCGGGGTGGCTACAGAATCTCACTCCCCCTCCACCCCCCAGACAGCGACCCCGTGGTCCTCCCTTAGGGCGGGCGGCACTCTGACATCCCTCAAGATGGTGTCGGAAGACAGACGGGGGCGGCGTGGGCGGTCGGCCAGTGGAGCGCCCCGCGCGCGCTCCGAGCACTACTACTCTTGGCCCTCGCCCTGGGGTGGGGCGCCGTGCTCGAGACAGCCCGCCCAAACTGCACCCCTTCCTGGTCCTGGGGGGGGCCAGAAGAGCTCCCGTTTGGACGCCCGACATGGGTACCGAAAAAATGGGTACAATGCCCAACAGCAAATGTTGTTCCAAACCAGCAGCGGCCGCTGTTGGGCAGGCGGCCCTCTGCCTCGAATGGACACAGGCCGCGGCGGCGTGGACAGCGAATCCTGTTCAAACTGAACAGGAACTGCTGTTGGGCATTGTACCCATTCTTTCCGTGCCCATTTCGTTCGTGCAGATGCCGCGAAGGTTGCCCGGGAGCGCCCGCCTCCGCAACCCTGCAGATCCCCAGCGCGAATCTTCAGCGTACCCGCAGACCCAGGCGGGGTTCCGGGAGGGGCCCCCCCATGAGCCTGGGGGAGGGGGGCGAAGTATTCTGTAGGGAGGAGCAGATTTCTTACATGGATTCGGCAACTCCGCTTCATTGGCGCAGCCCACTTAGCCCACACTGCTACTCCCCCAACTCCGCTCTTGGTGGCTCGGTTCGGTCAGATATGCCCAATCCTGACACCCACTGATAAGCACCCCTATCCCCTTAGCAGCCCCAGCTCCGATCCCAGAGGAGGTTTCGGCAAGGTAAGTGCAATCGCGCCATGTCTGCCATGCTACCGCTCCCGCCTATCCCTTCCCGTTGCGCTGTTCCTTCTCTGTCCGCCGACGCGTGTCAAGGCGGACCCAGGACTCCAACGAGGAGCCCACCGTGTTGTTCACAATCGGAAAAGAAGGGGCTGCGTACACTGGAGGAGGAGGTGGCGGGCGACCAGGAGGATGAGCAGCAGGAGAAAGATGAGGATGAGGAGGGAGGAGGACGAGGATGCGCAGCAGCAGCAGCAGCAAGAGAAGTTGGAGTGGAAGGAACGGGAGAAGCAGGAGGCCCAGGGAAAGGCGGAGGAGAGTAAATGAGGGGGCGGCGGAGATGAATAAGAACTCGCATCCAGAAAAGTTGCCCGTGCTGGGGCGAGAGCGCCATGCTGAACGCGGGAGTCAGGGAAAAGGCGGAGGAAGGTAAATGGAGGGGGCGGCGGCGATGAACAAGAACTCGTATCCAGAGAAGTTGCCCGTGCTGGGGCGAGAGTGCCATGCTGAACGACGGGAGCAAAGCGCCGATCCAGGAAAGAGGTCCACGCTGCATCGGGGACACCACCTTGAAACACCGACAATCATCGGACTAAACGAACACAGAATCATAAGACACGTCACGTTCATGACTCCGGCGTGTCGAAAACATTGTGCGCGGAGAGGGCCGATCATCGTATGGACGGACACAGCCATGCGAGAGGGAAGAGTCGTGTTCATAATATGTATCTGTCGAGGGGGGAGGAGAGGGGGAAAGAAGGGCGAGAGGGGGGAGGGGAGGGAAGAGGCGTGACGGCCAAGCTAGGTACGCTCGCGTCATATCTGACGTCCTACCCTCCCTCCCACCCCTTACCGTAGCGTAGATATCCTTTCTATTCGCACAGTCGGATGTCGCAGCGTGGCATAGCATTACATGGCATAGCATGGTGTTGAAGATCAACGCGTGGCATGACGTAGCATGGGCGTGGCGACGCCCCAAAATGGGGGGGGGGGCTTCTGCGGGCCAAACAATCAAATAATCGACACTGGATGTGGAATCATGTCCGAAGTTTTTTTTTCGGCGGGGGGGGTATGTTTTGATTTGGGGGCTTATTTGGAAGGAACGAAAAACCATGCCGTGGCATGGCAGTGGAAATGATGACGACAGCGCTGCAGCGGGGTCACGATTCGGAACGAGCGGAAGCACGGAAATGAGGCCAGCGCTTCAGCGGGAGCACGATTCGGAACGAGCGGAAGCGCGGAAATGAGGCCAGCGCCTCAGCGGGAGCAGCTTTTTTTGATTCAGCAAAACAATCCAAAGCGAAAACCCAGTTCCCAGGAATCCTGTGTGAAAAAACCATACGCGGAGGGGGGCCGCGTATTTCCCGGACGTCATCAGGGGAGAGAGGAGAAGAGCATTCAGATGGTGTAAGTATGGAGAGGGGGGGAGGGAAGGAGGAGGGGGGGAGAGGGGGAGAGGTGGGAGAGGGAGAGACAGGTTGGAGGGGGGGAGGGGGAGAGGCAAGCTAGGTGCGCTCGCGTCATATCTGACGTCCTACCCCTCCCTCCCATCCCTTACCATTGCGTAGGTACCCGCTCCATTCGCACAATCGGATGTCGTAGCATGGCATATCATTACATGGCAAAGCATGGCGTCGAATAGCACCGCGTAGCATGACATAGCATGGCTTGGCGACGCCCCAAGGTGGTGGGGGGGCTTCTGCGGCCCCAAACATCAACAAATCGGCACCGAATGTGTAATCACTTCCGATGGTTTCTTTGGGAGGCCATGTTGTAGATTGTGGGGCCTATTTGGAAGGACAGAAACACCATGCCGTAGCATGGCGCTGGAAATTATGACGACAGCGCTGCAGCGGGTTCACGATTCGGAACGAGCGGAAGCGCGGAAATGAGGCCAGCGCTGCAGAGGGAACACGATTCGGAACGAGCGGCAGCCCGAAAGTAAGGCCAGCGTTTCAACAGGAGCAGCATTTAGAAAAAACAAACGCAGAAGCGCGGAAATGAGGACGCGTCACCTGACATAGAATGGCGCGGCGACGCCCCCAAAGGGGTGGGCTTCCGCGGTTTCAAAAAATCAGCGAATCGACACCGAATGTGTAATCGGTTCCGATGGTTTTTTCGGGGGGGGGGGGGCAGTTTTTAGATTTCGAGGCCTACTTGGACGGACAGAAACACCATGCCGTGGCATGGCGCTGGAAATGATAACGCCAACGCTGCAGCGGGAGCACGATACGGGACGAGCCGAAGCGCAGAAATGAGGCCAGCGCTGCAGAGGGATCACGATTCGGAACGAGCGGTAGCCCGAAAATGAGGCCAGCGCTTCAGCGAGAGCAACATTCTGAACACAAAACGAAACCCCACTCCCAGGAATCCTGTGTGTAAAAAGCCTGTGTCCGGAGGGGGGCCAGACAGTCCTGGGCGCCACCAGGGGAGAGAGGAGAGTAGTATTCTCGGCGGTGGGCAAGCCTCAAGCAGGCGGTAGTAATCCTGCGTGCTTTGCTGGACGCCCGAGTTATCCGGGATAACCCCTGTCTGGGGCAACTCTGGCTTGGGCCACTGAGGCAGGAATCAGAAGCTACCCCAGACCCGCCCCCGGGGCCTGATGATGCGGTGCTCTGGCCAGACTCCGCATTCGCCGTACCTGGTTGCACGCCCGAGCTATCCGGGATCACTCCTGCCTGGAGCAACTCTGGTTTGGCACCCTAAATAAGGGGAAAACAAACCTACCTCGCTTTTGACACCCTCGCTTCCAAGAGATACCAAACTATGCCAAACTACGGCCTGTACTGGTCAGGCCGCTTGACGAGGAGGCGCGTGGTATGACTTGGTTTTGCCTGGAAGTGAAAGCGAGGTAGGTAATTCACGCTCCGACTAAAGCAGGAATCAGGAGCTACCGCAGACCCGCCCCTCGGGCCTGATGACTCGGGGCTCTGGCCGAAGTCCGAAATCGAAATTCGCCGTACGTTGGGCGAGGGCGCAAATCTCCCCCCCATTTTTCGAGCTCCCTTGCTGCCGATGGCAGCCCTGCTTTGCCGTCGCTGTCTCCAGCGTGCCTCTGCGGAGACGTCCGGCCCACCCTCCCAGTGCGGACATGGCCGCCCTGCTTTTTCGCACCGCTCGGGGTGCATATACGCAATTTGCTACGGCAGGTTCGTGCCGTGTCGACTCCAGCTTTGGTTGCAGACCCCGCGGGGATCGTTCAACCTGGAATGATTGGCCGCCTCCGAAGCGTCTGATCATCCAAAACCGACCGTTGCTGGGTCGGCGGCGGCGTTCCACGTTGAACGCCCGCGGCGGGGTCGCCGCTGGTCGTCACGACGCGAACCCACCGTAAGCCAGAACATCAACTTGAAGGGGAACTGGGACACACAAAAAAATACACACAAATAAAACATATTCCCCATATTTTCCTATATTTTCTGGGTTTTTGTTTTCCCCCCCACTTCCCATAATTTCCCATGTCTCCCTGGGAATCGCCGATTGATTGTGTCTGTGTGTTTTTTCCCCTCCTGACGTACTGCGGATCCAGGGTCAGCCCCCCCCCCCGCTCTGGTCACGTGCCCGGTCCGAGCGCGGGGGAACACCGGCACTACGCGCTCGCCCGGGCCTCTGGCGCCGCCTGCGGGGCTGCAGCGGCTGCCAGCGCCGACGCGGCGAACGCGTCCTCTCGGAGGCGACACGTATAGGGCGAATCGCCCCGGGGAGAGGAATAATTACAGGTATCCAGGGGCGCCCATGGTCCATGCCTTCGGCGAGGCTCCCGGGCGAACGCGTGCAATGCAAGCCCCTGGGCTTTTCGCCCTCCTCGAACCAAGAGGTACCGATACGGCAACTCCCCGGACCACTCCTTGGGTGCGTGCTGCGCGGAATTTCGAAGCGCAGCTGGCGGTGGTGACCACGGTGGGGGCATTGGGCAAGGAACCTGTAAATAGGGAGTCCGGGGCCTAGAAGCCGGTGGTGGATCGGCCATGGATATCGCCACCGCCCTCATCAGATAAGGAATCCTCCAGTGTCTGCAGCCCCCTGGGCGCACTCCTCAACGAGCGCCCCCACCGTAGGGCATCCCAGGAGGCCAGCAGTGCGAAAACGAGGCAAGCGTGGTGGTAGCAGTACCTTTCTCTCCTCTGGCGATCGTCGCCTCCGATCCTCTGGCCCGCGGGCCTGCGGCAGCGCCTGCGCTGGCGCGGGCGCCCCCCGGGCCTCGGGCGCGAATTCGTGTGGTGGGGGGGGTAATGAGGGGTCTGGGGGAGAACGGTGCCCTCTTCGGGCCCTACAGAAGACCCCCTCTTCGGCCCTAGAGTTTAGGGCCCCTTGAGGGGCACTGACGGCCCCCTTTTCTGTAGCCCTCACTGCCCCCGCTTGTGCAATCCCAAGACCCGGATAGCAGCGCAGTCCAAAGCGCGCGAAGCGCTTATAGGAGACGCTTCCAAGGACGCTGGAAAGCATGCCTGGTGAGCTTGCAAGCGTGAGACATGCCAGTGGGAGACGCTTGCCAGGACGCTTGGAGCATGCCTGGGGAGCTTGCAAGCTTCGAAAACAAACAACGAGCTTCGAAGGCGCTTCGAGGGAGCTGCGAAGGTCCTGCGGAAGAGGACCCTGGGAACGAGTAGGGTAACGCTCTCAGGCCACGCTGCGACCTCAAGCAGGCCCCCTGCGAGGATGCCTCGCCCGGGAGCCTCGGAGAGGGAGCCTCGGAGGAGGAGCTGGCGCAGCCCCTGCCTGCCGGCTTCTTGTCTACCAACCCTCTCAGCTCTCCACGGAGCTATCCGGGAACACTTCACCGCCCCCCTCGGCGCTGGACAGACCTCCCTTTAGTAGACCTCCCCTTAGCGAAAACGGCCTGGGACCGAAACCGACGGACCTGGACCCGCGTAAATGACGGCCGCGACGCCCTCCCGCGAACCGAAAACGGCCAATTCACTAATCGACGTGTCAGGGTAGGAGGTCTATCAACCTCCGATACCTACCAACCCTCTCGGCTCTCCACGGAGCTCTCCAGGAACATTTCATCGCCCCCCTCGGCGCTGGACAAACCTCCCTTGAAAAGACCTCCCCTGAGTGAAAACGGCCTGGGACCGAAACCGACGGATCTGGACCCGCAACAATGAGGGCCGCGACGCCCTCCCGCGAACGGAAAATGGCCAATTCCTTAATCGACGTGTCAGGGCAGGAGGTCTGTCCACCCCTGATAAAAAGTGTCCATGGCCCAAGGTGTCCCCAGCACTTTGCTCACCGCCGATGCGTCGGCGGTGCGGCGCGACCCTCCGAGGCCGTCCGCCCGGACCCCGATCTCCACAAAGCTCTCCGGGAACATTTCATCGCCCCCCGTTGCGCGGCGGCGCCTGAGCCGAGGCGCGCGCCCCGCGCGCCGCCCGCATCGGCGCCCGCGCGGGCGCCCGCGCCGGCGCCGGCGCGGGCGCGGGCGCCGCGCGGCGCCGCGCGGAGGCGGCGCGCGGCGGCGCGGCCTCGGAGGCTGCGCTCGGCCTCTCGGGGGGCAACGAGGGGCCCCTCCCTCGGAGCCCTCCCTCGGACCGCTCCTCCTCCTGCTCCTCCGCTCTCCTCCCTCCGCCTCCTCCTCCTCCTCCTCCTCCGCCTCCTCCTCCTCCTCCTCTCCTCTGCTCCTCCGCCTCCTCCTCCTCCTCCTCCGCCTCTCCTCCGCTCTCTCTCCTCCTCCTCGCTCCTCCGCCTCCTCCTCCTCCTCCTCCTCCTCCTCCTCCTCCTCCTCCTCGTCCCTCCCAGAAGCTCCCCGCCCCCCGATTTCGCCATCCCCCCCCCACGCCATCGCTCCGGCGTCCCTTCCCCGTGCCTCGAGAAGCTCCCCGCCCCCCGATTTCGCCATCCCCCCCCCACGCCATCGCTCCGGCGTCCCTTCCCCGTGCCTTTGTTTGATTTCGTGTTTGTTTTTGTTGTGGTTGCTCGACCATCCATGATGATATTCGATGGTCCTCGCCGCCTCACAAGGCTTTCGTCCGAGCGATGCCAAGCCTCCCGCGTAGCGCTTCTGACACGGAATGCGAGGAGCATTCAGCCTTGGTGACGGGGGCGCTCCAGGACGAGCAGCGGCAATGGCATCACTGTCCTCCCCTGGACCTCGGCGCTGGTGCTGATAATGAGGATGATGATGCTTATGATGCTGTTGATGAGAATGCTGATGATGCTGCTGCTGCTGCTGATGATGATGATGGTGATGATGGTGACGATGACGATGAAGATGATGATGATGCTGATGATGATGATGCTGATGAAGATGATGATGCTGATGCTGATGATGATGAGGATGATGATGATGACGATGCTGATGATGCTGATGATGATAATGATGCTGATGATGAGGATGATGATGACGATGATGATGATGATGGTGATGATGATGCTGATGATGATGAAGATGATGAAGATGCTGATGATGCTGCTGATGATGATGAGGATGATGATGACGATGATGACGATGCTGATGTTGATGCTGATGCTGATGCTGATGCTGATGATGATGATGATGATGATGATGATGATGATGATGATGATGATGATGATGATGATGATGATGATGATGATGATGATGAATAAGAAGGCATTCTCCTCCCCTGGGCCTCGGCGCTGGTGCGGGCTGGTGCGGGCTGGCGGGCGGCGGCGGCGCTGGGGCCGCCGGGTAGCGCCCGCCGCGCGCCGCGGCCGCCGCGGCGGCGGCGCCGCCGCGGGGCTGTCCGCCGCCGGCCGTGAGCTGCTGCTCCAGGGCGCCCACCGCCAGGGCCAGCACGCCGAGCACGAGGACGAGGAAGAGCAGCGGCTGGCAGAGCCGGCCCGCGGGCTCCTGCTGGCGGCTGCTCCTCCTCTACCTGCTCCTCCCCCTCCTCCTCCTCCTCCTCCTCCACCTCCTCCTCCTCCTCCTCCTCCTCCTCCTCCTCACCTCCTCCTCCTCCTCCTCCTCCTCCTCCTCCTCTCTCCTCCTCCTCCTCCTCCTCCTCCTCCTCCTCCTCCTCCTCCTCCTCCTCCTCCTCCTCCTCCTCCTCCTCCTCTTCCTTCTCCGCCTCTCGTAAGCCTACACTTTCTCCGGTGACCCTGGGTAAGAGTGGCCACCTTTGGTGCGCGGCTCTCGTTGGGGCCGCGGGGGGGCCAAACACAAGCGCGCAAGACGCCACTGCCGCCTCGCGCTCGCCGATCGGGAGACCCCAGTGGGCCCGCACGGAAGGTCACTCCGGCGAAGGGTCCCTCTGACGTGCGGTCGATGTTGGCGGCGCGCAGGAGGGGTTAAGAAGCAACGCCTGCGAGGTCTTCGTAAGAACGGTCAAGGGCTTTGAACTCCGATCTTGGAGGCATGGAACCAGATCAGGCCACGTCAAGCCCAAGACTCACTAGATCAGGCCCCATATTCAGCGGGAATCGCGGCGAATTCAGCGGGATTCTGCCTGATCAAGCCGGTGTTCGACGGTTCTGACATGATTCGACCTCCCAGGAGTTGTACCCTCAAGAAGGGGGTCGCAACTGGGAATGTCTTTCAAGCTGCGAGGCCTTCGTCGCAACAGGGGCCTGGAGGACGTACGCAGAGCGACCAGTGAGGCGCGCGCAGATGATGTTCTGTGCCCAGCTCGTTGTTGCCCACGACCCTGCGCCGAATTCTGATGTGAACAGATCGGCCGGCTGCGCAAGCAAAGGCACCCTACGACGGCACCGATGCATCAATCCACAGACCAGCACCTGAGACTTCCAAGCGTGGCCCCCACCAGCTGCCTAGGAAGTCACCCACAGGGACCCTCACCCTCCACTTCTCTTGTACAGGAGGAGCCACTGGGGACCCCTCTGCTGCACAAACCACAGCGCAGCGCGGTTGCAGCCACGCGCACAAATTGGTCACTGGAGGGTTCGTGGGTCGGTTCGGCACATCTCGGTGGCGAGCGCGGGGGGGAGATGAGAAGGAGAAGGCCGTCTCGGAGGGCGACCCGCTCGCGAAAAGGCAGCGTCGCCTCGGAAAGACGGAGCGCCCCCGTCGCGAGAAGGCCATGCCACGTCGACGGAGCTCGCGGTGCACCTGGCGAAGATGCTCCGTCGCGCCGTGCCTCGGTATCGCCGCCCAGCGGGCCGCGCCAGGGGCCGCGCCAGGGGCCGCGCCTCGGCGGGCCCGTCACCCGAAAAGGCGGAGAACTCGCTCTTCGAGCCGCCCGAGCTGGCCGCCAGAGCACAGGCAGCCACAACTGCGAGGCGGGGGCACATACGGTCGGACCTGAGGCGGAAGAGCATCCCGCAAGAACAGGAGACCCTCCGCAAGCCCAAGCGCACAGAGAGCATCCGAGGGCATCCTGCCCAGGATGCATAGAGAGCATCCAACAAGCACGAAGAGAATCATGGTACACTCCTCGAGTCGACCTCGAATGAATGCCTTGGTCCGACCATACATAGGTACATAGATAGGGGTGTGTATACATATATATATATATAATGTGTATCTACATATCTACCGACTGGAACTGAGGTGGATATGGATATAGTTTGGCCCCCATGGGCACGGTCTTTCCATATCCACCGCCTGCCGAGGTCCCCGAAGATTGATCCCCTAGGTAGTATATGTACAACCCCCCGCCTCGGCACACATGCCGATTGCGCGGGCGCGCCCACATGGAATGATCTGACACAGATGGGCGCCCCCACTGACCGTTGCCAAGCGGCTCGTCGCGGGGACTTGCGAGGGGGGGGGCTTCTCACAAGGAGGGAGGCGTCTTTTGGAACACTCCCGCCTTTCAAGTAGCACTCTCAGCCTCCGCAGGGTCGTACACGGTGACAACAACATCGAACACCGACCGAACCGACAACGCAACCGAACCCGGCCGAAATCGACAGGCTGCAAGCAGCCTAGAAGGACGCAACCAGGCAACAACGACAAAATAACCGACCGAACCGAACTGACCAAACGTGACTGACTGCGACGCATCCGACCCGACCGAACCGTGAACACTCTTGCTCTGGCCCCCTCCGCGAAGCCATACCTCCCGAGAAGGTCCCCCAGTCCCCCGAGACGGCCACGTGCGCGCCTGCCGCCCAGGCAGCTCCAATGTTGTGCTTTTTCCATGCGAGGCCCCCAGAAGTCCAGGCACTTTTTTCCCAGGGCCCGTTCTTCATCCCAAGTGGTTTGTTGACAGTCCTGGGGCCCCCCAGAGGCCGAAAACGATTCGACATCTCCTGTCGCGATCTCGCTCACGACGCGAGCATGTCTTGGACTGGCTCCTGGCTGCTGGTCTGCAGGTCGAAGCGCCCCTCCCCGGGGCCGACGTAGCTGTACAGCTTCATCATCTCGTAGCCCCCCCGGCCCTCGCCTGGGGAAGAACGTTCGGGGGGACTGTCCTCAGGGGGAAAGATCGACCTGGAATCGGTAATGCATCCCGATTGATCGGCGATACGCTTAGGTCGGGCACTTCCTCCTACAGGCGCTTTGGAAGGAGAGTCAAACATTATCCAAAAATAACAAATTATCCCAGTGCGACCCTACCTAGGAGTTGGAGCCCCTAGGAAAGCAGCATTAGTAGCAACAGTAAAGCTAAGCTAAAGCTAAAGCTAAGCTAAAGCTAAGCTAAATCTAAAGCTAAGCAAAAGCTAAGCTAAAGCTAAGCAAAAGCTAAGCTAAAGCTAAGCTAAAGCTAAGCCAAAGCTAAGCTAAAGCTAAGCTGTAGCTAAGCTAAAGCTAAGAAAACTAAGCTAAGCTAAGCTAAGGTAAGCCAAGCTAAGCTAAGCTAAGCTAAGCCAAGATAAGCTAAGCCAAGCTAAGCTAAGACGAGATAAGCTAAGCCAAGCTAAGGGGGCGCGACTGGGGGAACCGCGGGGCGGGGACTGGGGGAACCGCCCGGGGCGCGTTCCACTGCCCGGCCCCTTTAAGCTAAGAGAGTAAGAACCCTCTAGGCAGAGCCTAGGTAGGGAAAAAGTAAAAAGAGCACACCAATCGTCACCATAACATTTTTGGACTATTCTCGAATACTCCTCCTGTAGAGGGACATGCCCGACTTCACGGTACGCTCCCGATAGCGAGTCCACGAATTCCTTGGCGGGGGTTCGGGCTATCGGGCACTTGTGTGCGATCCATTGGCAATTGCGGGTCGATGCACCCCCCCTGGGCCTACTTCCCCAATGTTGCCCGTGATCAGGGGTCAAGCATCGATCCCTTCCCGGGAGACACGGAACACCTCCCAGAAGGCGCGAGGGCATCTTTGAAGTCCCACCGCCTTCTGAGAAGGAGGAGGAGGAGCGAAGAGGAGGAGCAAAGAGAAGGAGGAGGAGGAGGAGTCATGAGGAGAAGGAGGAGGAGGAGGAGGAGGAGAAGGAGGAGGAGGAGCGAGAGGAGAAGCGAAGAGGAGGAGAAGGAGGAGGAGGAGGAGGAGGATGAGTCATGATCGATGCTGCCCATGATCAGGGGTCAGACATCGATCCCTGCACCTCGGCTTGGGTACGTGCTGCCCGGCATTTCTCGAAGCGGACCCAGCCGTGGCCACGAGGGCGTCCCAGGACGACCAGCAGAGTCCAGAGCGGGAACCTCGATCCTCCCACCCTGAGGTCGGCCATGTCCCCCTACAGGGGGATGTTGGATGAAACATGTGAAATATCCCCCAAAAAAATGCAAGCAGGATTCAAACATCATTTAAAAAAATCGTCCCAGACGGACTACTGTTTGACTATTTTTGAACACCCCTCCTGTAGAGTGACACGCCCGACCGACTTCATCCCACCTCGAACCTGTGAGCCTCTCCCCCTCGAACTCTGACGCTGCACCCTGTGGTCCTCGCCTTCTGGCTTTCGGACCACAGCTCATGTTGCCCCCATCGTACTTCAGGACCACATCCCAGCAAGAATCTCGAGCACCCATCCAAGTGCCGAAGCAGTGTCGAACGAGTGTCGCCTCCCAGGGCCCGGCTCGTGAAAGCCCCCAAGTTTCGATATCTTCTGGGTGCTCGGAACCGTTGGAGCATCACAAGTCATAGCTCGAGTCTCCGGCGGCCGTGCGGGACGATCTGGGCAGCCCCGGAGCGCCGTCGGCGAGCCGCAGCTGCCAGCACGCCCCACCGGGGCTGGAAAGCCGCCGAGGGCAGGGAGAAACTGGCACCGCCCTCGAACATCAAGTCGGCGACGAGCCCGGGGGAAGGCGAGAAGGGAGGCCTTCTCCGAAGGCTCGGACGTCCCGCGGCCACCTGAGCAGTTCTCTGAGCCCTCCCCGACGACAGAGGAAGCCCCTCACAAGGCCGGAGGCCTTCCGAGAAGCCCCGCCGCCCTCTGAGAAGGCCTCCTCTGCTTAGCTGCCCCGATACGCAAAACGCAACACGCAGCAGATTGATACGGAGCTCAACACACAGACACACACAGGAAACGTAGGTCTGACACGATACGTTCGCCAACACGTGGGCCAATACGCTGAGCCAACACGCAACGTATCGACACGGACGGTTTGAGCACGGCGCGTGCTGCGTACCAAAACGGGCGCATCGACGCAGCTGAGCTCCTCTGTCTCACTGCCCCCGCTCGTTCGCCGCCGATCACGCCCCGAACGTTGGCCCGGAGCGCCGACGTAGCCCCAGCTGGCGGGCCGGGCCGCGGCCAGCCCCGAGGCCTCCCTGCGGTGGCACAGGGCGGCGGAGCAGCTGCTCCCCTCGCCGCACATGCGCACCAGGGACCGCTGGGCACAGGCGCCGCCGCTCTCCTCCTGCGCCGCCACCTCTGTTGGGGCCATCGGAGGGGCCTCGGGTGCCCCGGCGCACGCCCCGACCTCCACGAGAGGGCCCGAGCGGGCATGTGGATGCGCGCTGGCCGGAAGAAGCAGATGGCAGCGTGAGGCTGCTCAGGAACTCTCTCCGACCAGGGTCTATAGCTGGGACCCTCCGCGTCGCGGGGTGCCGTCTTCCGCCGGCTTCTGCGGGGCGTCCCCCCCCCTCCAGAGAGCACTGAACGGCTTCCCCCCCCCCCTGCGCCGCCCGGCCACCTGGGCGTAGCAGTGGCCCCGCCGGGCCTCCCCGGGCCTGTCGTCCAGGCCCAGCGAGGTGACGGCGTCCGCAGGCGGCCCTCGCCACGGCGCCGGGCTCGGGCTGCTGCCTGGGCTCGAGGCTCGAGGCTCGAGGCTCCAGGCTCGAGGTTCGAGGCTCGAGGTCCTGAGGCTCGAGGCTCGAGGCTCGAGGCTCGAGGTTCGAGGTTCGAGGCTCGAGGTTCGAGGCTCGAGGCTCGAGGCTCGAGGCTCGAGGCTCGAGGTTCGAGGCTCGAGGCTCGAGGTTCGAGGTTCGAGGTTCGAGGCTCGAGGTTCGAGGCTCGAGGCTCGAGGCTCGAGGGGCAACGGCAGGGGGGAACCGGCGCGGGCGGGGGGAGGCCCCCTCGACCTCCGACTCGCCCACAGTGGGCTCGCCGGGCGAGGGCCCGACGGCCCCGCCCCCCCCCCGGCAGGGACCTGCGGCTCCCTTCGCAACAAATCGGGGGCCCCTCCCGCCCAAGGTCTGGCGGCCGCCGAGGACTCGAGCGGGTGCTCGACTCCATAATCGACTTGCCCCAGAATCGTGTGCGTGTGTGTGTGTGTGGTGTGTGTGTGTGTGCATGTGTGCGTGTGCGTGTGCGTGTGCGTGTGCGTGTGCGTGTGCGTGTGCGTGTGCGTGTGCGTGTGCGTGTGCGTGTGCGTGTGCGTGTGCGTGTGCGTGTGCGTGTGCGTGTGCGTGTGCGTGTGCGTGTGCGTGTGCGTGTGCGTGTGCGTGTGCGTGTGCGTGTGTGTGTGTGTGTGTGTGTGTGTGTGTGTGTGTGTGTGTGTGTGTGTGTGTGTGTGCGTGCGTATGTGTTCCCGTCGAAGTTAGGTGTCCGCCAGCGCGATTACTCTGCCTTGCTGCCGGCGCAACAAAAAAAACCGTCGGGTCTTCGACAGGTGCGCAGAGGGCCCCGAAGGTCTACGAAAGATTCTGCGAACTCTGCGCAGATCTAACCGCACGAGCAACTTTCGGGTAAATCAGTTCTGTGCAGCCCCAAGAATGACCAAGAACACTATAACTTCAGAAACCTGGGCCAGCTTCCCAGAAGTGTCCTAGGACAGACCTGGGCCACATGCTGGTGTTCACGCCGGAGGGGCGACCGCGCTCAGGAGACCGGGCCACCTTTTTTCTGGCAACTGGCTGAGGAGGCGCCGGCCCAGCTTCCCTGGAGGAGGCCTCCTCACCAAAGGCGCGACTGCACTCGAAGAACCGCGACGCCGCCGCGGCGGCCCCAGGATCCCGGGGCCTCCCCGGACCGCGGCAGCAAGTCGGGTCGGGCGAAAGGGGGGGATAGCAAAGGGGGGGTTCGAGAATCAGCTCGCGTAGCTGATTTTCCCGGCGCCTCCCGGCGCCGGAGGCGGCTATATGTATCGAGGAATGGGCCCCTCGGTGAGGCCGAAACCAGCTGCATGCAGCAAATTTCGTACCCCCCCCTTTCCCAATCCCCCCCTTTCGCCCGGCCCGAGCAAGAGCCGCGACGGGGGCGGCTGCTCTGCGATTCGCGTCGAACCTCTGGGGGCCCTGCCCGCTCGCGCCCGGCCCCTGAGCCCGTCGCGAGAAGAAGCTCGGGAGGCAGCGCCGGCCCTGGGGAGGGGGTACCGCGCAGTTCGGAAGCAGCTGCTGGGAGGTCTTCGTCGGAAGGATCGGGGAGGACTGAGCGCCACTGGGTGGCTGCTGCGCTGCATTAGGCCGCGGACCGAGCGAGATCACGCCGGATGAAGCGGGATGAAACCAGATTCAGCGGGATTGAGCCGGATTCCCGATCAGGGCAAAATCATTATGTGACCTTCCAGGAGTTGCATCCGAAGCGTAATACGGGGGCGATATCTGGGGGGAAGAATGGTGCAATTTTCGGGCCCTCGAGGCCCCCTTTTGGGCCCCAAAGGGCTCCTCTCAGGGCCCCTTTTGTAAGGGCTCCTTTTCTTGGGCAGCCCTCGCTGCCTTCCCATCTCTCGCCCCCCCCCACTACGCGACGCCCAACCTGGGGAGAGGGTCGGGACTTCCGGAGCTGAGCCTCCACGAGAGAGGGGAGACTTTGAGGCAGTCTCACAGTTCACCAACAGGAGTCGGAGGATGAAGAGGTCATGATAATGATGCGTCTTAAAATTCTCAAGATTTCGGCGAGAACAACCGGCACAAACAAAATGTTGTGGAGCCTGACCGTCCATATTCGGGACAAAACCGAGTTCAGGCGAACTCGAGTCACACTGTTTCCCCGCTTGCAGTAAGGGATCGTCCACGAGAAACCTTCCAAAGACACCCAACCATGAGACACCAGGACGACCATTGATGTTTGGGAACGTCACGCTTACCATCGCAAAACCATCGAAATCCCACATTGTTGGGTTTCGATAGTTTGTTATTATTTAAATAACGTAAAACCGCGTGCAGAAGACACGCAACACCTGCTTAATACAATGAAAATATCCCAGTGCGACCCTACCTAGGAGTTGGAGCCCCTAGGAAAGCAGCATTCGTAGTAACAGTAAATCTAAGCTAAAGCTAAACTAAAGCTAAGCTACAGCTAATCTAAAACTAAGCTAAAGCTAAGCTAACGCTAAGCTAAAGCTAAGCTAAAGCTAAGCTAAGCTAAAGCTACGCTAAAGCTAAGCTAAAGCTAAGCTGCAGCTAAGCTGCAGCTAAGCTAAAGCTAAGCTAAAGCTAAGCTAAAGCTAAGCTAAAGCTAAGCTAAAGCTAAGGTAGCGCTAAGCTAAAGCTAAGCTGCAGCTAAGCTAGCGCTAAGCTAAAGCTAAGCTAAAGCTAAGCTAGAGCTAAGTTAAAGCTAAGCTAAAGCTAAGCTAAAGCTAAGCCAACATCTAAGCTAAAGCTAACATAAAGCAATATAAAGCTAAGCTAAAGCTAAGCTAAAGCTAAAGCTAAGCTAAAGCTAAACTAGCGCTAAGCTAAGTCTAAGCTAAAGCTAAGCTAATGCTGAAGCTAAAGCTAAAGCTAAAGCTCCCAGGGGACTGGGGGAACCGTTGGGCGGATGCTGGGGGAACGGCCCGCGGCGGTTTACACTGCCCGGCCCCTTTAAGCTAATTATCCCAGTGCGACCCTACCTAGGAGTTGGAGCCCCTAGGACAAGAGCATTAGTCGTAACAGTAACGCTAAGCTAAAGCTAAGCTAAAGCTAAGATAAAGCTAAGCTAAATCTAAACCACAGCTAAGCTAAAGCTAAGCTAGAGCTAAGCTAAAGCTAAGCTACAGCTAAGCTAAAGATAAGCTAAAGCTAAGCTAAATCCAAGCTAAAGCTAAGCTAAAGCTAAGCTACAGCTAAGCTAAAGCTAAGCTAAATCCGCCGACCCCTTGGGGTTCATCGGCGTGTGAGATGTTCCCCCTCCCCAAACCCCTCCCCCGGGAGCCCGGTCTGGTCCATTTGGAGGGGGGGGGGGTCCGGTCGGACGGCCCCAGACGGCCCGGAGGTCTCATCCGCTCCCGAAAAACGTGGAAAAAACACGTGGAATTCGTGTAGGGACGCGTCTGGTGGCCTCGAAATGGGTTTGGGACGCCCCACGGGCGCTCCAAGACGTCCAAGTTTGCCCGAAGACGGGCCACGAGGCGTCCTCGACGGCAGAAGAGGTCCCCACGAGCTCCCCCGAGGGCCTCCGAGATGCGTTCCACAAGGGTCCCTAGACGCCAAAATTGGGCCATTCCCTTCGTGAAATGTACAGTTTTTAGAAATTCAGCTTTGGATTTGTCCGATGCTCCCCGACGGCCCAAGAGGCTCCCAAACCCGCTCCCAGACGGCCCCAGAAGCCTCGCAGAGGGCCCCCCACAGACCCCTAGAGGGCCCAAGATGGGCCAACAGGCGTCCAAGACGGCCCAACACGGCTCCGAAAACGGGCCCCAAGAGCGTTCCAGGAGCGCTCCGAGTTGCCTCCCCGAAGCTCCACATGGTCCCAGACGGTCCAAGAGCGATCAGAAACATCGACGACGACCTCCCGACGGCTCACGAGGCCTCCCCAGACGCCCCCACAGGCATCCAAGATTCCCCCGAAGAGGCCCTCTAGACGCAAAAAATCGCTCGTTTCCTTTGTACAACGTATTTTTTTCACACGTGCGCCTTGGGGGGGGACCCCCGCTCCTGCACGGCCCCAGAGCCCCCCAAACCCGCTCCCAGACGGTCCAAGACGCCTCCAAGAGGGTCCGTACATAGCCCTCGAGGGCCCCAACACGTTCATCGGCGTGTGAGATGTTCCCCCTCCCCAAACCCCTCCCCCGGGAGCCCGGTCCGGTCCATTTGGAGGGGGGGGGGGGTCCGGTCGGACGGCCCCGGACGGCCCGGAATCCCCCGGAGGTCTCATCCGCTCCCGAAAAACGTTGAAAAACACGCGAAATTCGTGTAGGGACGCGTCTGGTAGCCTACGGCCCCGGACGGCCCGGAACCCCCCGGAGGTCTCATCCGCTCCCGAAAAACGTGGAAAAAAACACGTGGAATTCGTGTAGGGACGCGTCTGGTGGCCTCGAAATGGGTTTGGGACGCCCCACGAGCGCTCCAAGACGTCCAAGTTTGCCCGAAGACGGGCCACGAGGCGTCCTCGACGGCAGAAGAGGTCCCCACGAGCTCCCCCGAGGGCCTCCGAGATGCGTTCCACAAGGGTCCCTAGACGCCAAAATTGGGCCATTCCCTTCGTGAAATGTACATTTTTAGAAATTCAGCTTTGGATTTTCCGATGCTCCCCGACGGCCCAAGAGGCTCCCAAACCCGCTCCCAGACGGCCCCAGAAGCCTCGCAGAGGGTCCCCCACAGACCCCTAGAGGGCCCAAGATGGGCCAACAGGCGTCCAAGACGGCCCAACACGGCTCCGAAAACGGCCCCAAGAGCGTTCCAGGAGCGCTCCGAGTTGCCTCCCCGAAGCTCCACATGGTCCCAGACGGTCCAAGAGCGATCAGAAACATCGACGACGACCTCCCGACGGCTCACGAGGCCTCCCCAGACGCCCCCACAGGCATCCAAGATTCCCCCCAAGAGGCCCTCTAGACGCAAAAAATCGCTCGTTTCCTTTGTAAAACATATATTTTTCACACGTGCGCCTTTGGGGGTGACCCCCGCTCCTGCACGGCCCCAGAGCCCCCCCAACCCGCTCCCAGACGGTCCAGGACGCCTCCAAGAGGGTCCGTACATTGCCCTCGAGGGCCCCAAGACGTTCATCGGCGTGTGAGATGTTCCCCCTCCCCAAACTCTTCCCCCAGGAGAAGGCAGAGGAGGAGAGGCAGGAAGAGGAGCAGGAGGAAGGAGCAGGGGGAGGAGGAGAGGAGGAGAGGGAGCCGATCATCGTCATCAGTGTCGTGATCATCAACGACGTCATTGCCATCGACAAGGTCAGCCCAAACATCCCCGAACATTAACAGTTAGCGGGACATCCCGCTTGGAAACTGCCGACAACCGTAAGATGTCTCCGGGGTGTAACATACTTCCCTGGCTCCGGCACCCGTGCAAGGCCCCAAACACAACCCCAAAAACCTCCCTGTGCCGTCTTGGGGTTCGCTTGGGCCGTCTGGAAGCCCTCTGGGCCAGTTTGCGACCCATGTCGGCTCCCCTTCTCGCTGTGACGGGCCCTGAACAGCCTCATTTTCCCACGGTTTGCAAGGAAGCTGTGGTGAACGATCCCAAGGAAAATCCAAGGGGTCGGCGGATGTGGCGGAAGCCTGAAGAATCTAAGCTAAAGCAAAGCTGAAGCTAAGCTACAGCTAAGCTAAAGCTAAGCTAAAGCTAAACTAACGCTAAGATAAACCTAAGCTAAAGCTAAGCTAAAGGCTAAGCTAAAAGCTAAGCGAAAAGCTAAGCGAAACGCTAAGCTAAAGCTAAGCTACAGCTAAGCTACAGCTAAGCTAAAGCTCAAGCTAAAGCTAAAGCTAAAGCTCCCAGGGGACTGGGGGGAACCGCTCCCAGGGGACTGGGGGAACCGCCCGGGGCGATTTCCACTGCCCAGCCCCTTTAAGCTAAGAGAGTAAGAACCCTTCTAGGCAGAGCCTAGGTAGGGAAAAAGGACGGCGCATTTATAAAACGATATGAACAAACGGGAAACGTCGCGATTAGGAACCGTCGCCGTGGGGGCGTGCCGACTAAGTCCGCAACCGTTCCGAACAACATACAACATGAGCCTGGTGGGTGTGGAAGTGTTTTCTGTTTTTGTTCTCTCTCTCTCTCTCGAAACAAACCCAGGGCACCCTGGAGGCAGGCAGGGTGTTTCTTGGATGGGGTCTCCACCGCGTCGGCGGCCCCCCATCCTCGCGCGGGAGAGAGCGCCTGCCGCGCCGCCGCCGCGGAACAACACGCAGATCCTTGAGGGGTCTTGGCGGCCCCCGGGAGCGCGCCTCGTTCTCATCGCCTCTTGATCCAGGTCGGGCACGTCCCTCTACAGGAGGGATGCTCGAGAATAGTAGAAGCATCACCTCGAGGCATCTGTATAATCATACTATGTTTGATCATGCTTGAGCGTGTTTTGAAGCTGTTTTGCATTTCGTCCCAATCCGCTTGTAGGGGGGACATGCCCGACTTACCTCTTGATCGGCTGACCCTTGTGAAACCCCGATCTTCATGGTGTCCTCATGGGGCGGAAGCCTGCCGACCCGCCGTCAAACCACAGCAGATGTAAGAGATAGTGGGGACCCAGGAAAACCCATCGTTATGATCACTTCATGATCCGCTGACACTTGCAGTAAAGTTAGGTCGGGCATATCCCCCTTCAGGCGGATTTGGGGACGAAAAACAAACCATGCAAACAACTATTCGAAAATAGTCCAACATCGTCCCCCGACTTTTTTCATCCAACGATTCAATATTCATCCTGTAGAGGGACTTGACCGACTTTCACAATATAGGAGAACACAGCATGGCATGAACATGAACTCTCGGAGGCCCGTCCGGACTTAACGGCTCTGCCCCCCCCTCCCTGGAGCGCGGAGCGCGCCAGGGAGGGCCCAGCGCCGATCCGAGACATCTCTGCAGAGCGACGAAAGCTTGTGCTTGTGCAGTTCATGGTGGGCCTGTCTTCCACCGCCACCACCACAGGTAGGAGGGATATGGGGGTCCTCCTCCTCCTCTTCCTCCTCCGCCTCCTCCTCCTCCTCCTCCTCCTCAGCCTCTTCCTCCTCATCTTCCTCCTCCTCCTCCTCCTCCTCCTCCTCCTCCTCCTCCTCCTCCTCCCCCTCCTCCTCCTTCCCCCCCCTCCAACTCCTGGTGATGCTGGTGGTGGTGAAAAAGGGGCCCTTCCGTTCTCTCCTCCTCGACGGCAGGGCCCCGATATCCCCGCAGGGGCGCGGGCCTGCTGCGCCGCCGCTCCAGCTCGCCTCCGCGCCCGGGCGCGCCCCTCCGGGGTGCCCGGCGTCGCCCCCGCGCCGCGCCGCTGCGGCCGCGCCCGGCGGCGGCGGCGGCATCCGGGCGCGCGCGCGCTGAGGCGGGCGCCGCCGGAGCCAGACGGCCGCCTCGAGGGGGGCCTGCGAGGAGCCAAGCAAAGACTCAGCTGCGCGATATCCATCGGCTGCACGCAGGAGCGGCCCTGGGTGAGAGTGACCCTTGGTGCGCGGCATCAGGGGGGCGCGGGGAGGCCAAACCCAGGCGCGCAAGCCGCTGACGTCGCAGCGCGATCAGTGGCGGGAGGCCCTCATGGGCCCGCACCAGAGGTCACTCCGGCAAAAGGAGAACTCTTACGCGTAGCCGAATCAAGCTCTCTCGATGGTTTTTTTTTGGGTGCACCCAGCCCTGTGGAGCGTGCTTCCGTCGAGGGAGCTCCCTCTCGACGCCCTGAGCCAGGCATACGCATACGGACGGAGACAAATCGCTCGAGGAGCCAGAGGGCCGCCTCGAGGAGGGACTGCGAGGAGCCAGCCTTGAGGGCCGCGAGCGGGGGGGGGGGCGGTCTCAAAGAAGCGGTTCCGCCGTCGGGGATGCCTGCCCCCTGGCCCCCTGGGCATCGAGGATGCGGCCTCGAGGGCCAGGAGCGGGCGGAGAACGGTCTCAACGAAGCGGTTCCGCCGTCGGGGGCGCCTGCCCACCGGGGCGGCCGGAAAGTTCATACCCCTACACCCTACATGGCACCGTAGGGGTATCAACTCTGCACCTGCCCGGGGGCAGGCGTCCCCGGCGGCGGCACAGTGTCTTCTGTGCCGTGCTCCGCTCCCTCATGAGGAGAGGAGGGAGTTCGAGGCTCCACCCTCGAGGCTCGAGTCGGGCGTGGCTGAGTGGGGGGACGGCACACGGGGGGGGGGGGGGCAAGCAAACCTACCTCGCTTTTGACCACCCTCGCTTCCAAGAGATACCAAGCGATGCCAAACTACGGCCTGTACTGGTCAGGCCGCTTGACGAGGAGGCGCGTGGTATGACTTGGTTTTGCCTGGAAGTGAAAGCGGGGTCGGTAATTCACGCTCTGAGAGAGGCGAAACGTGCACCTTCTGTGCCCCTATGAGGAGAGGAGGGAGTTCGAGGATCCAGCCTCGAGGCTCGAGGCTCGAGTCGGGCGTGGTTGAAGGGGGGGGCGGCACACGGGGGGGGGGAGAGGAGAAACGTGCAGCTTCTGTGCCCCTCTGGGGCCCCTCCAGGGCACGAGGTCGCTCGGGGCGGCCACGCCGATCCCTATAGTGGCCGGTGCGACGGGGGCGCGCGCCTCCTCTGGGATGGGGAGCGCTGCCTGTTCCGGGAGGGGTGGGGTGGGTACAGTCGAGGCGTTGACCTAAGGAACCCTAAATAGGGAACGAGGCCCCTTTTTCCCATGAGTTCAACCTCGATTTCCCATGGAAGGCTCAGGAAAACCCGAGGCAAACTTTGAAACAATCAAGGAACACCGAGCCCCTCCCCAACGAAAAGGGTGCCTTCTTCAGCGCCCCGACTGTAGAGAGATCGGGGGCGGCCAAGAGGGGGGTGATGACCAGGGGGGGTAGATCTCATGGCGGGGGCCATCTTATTTTCCCAGATTCTATGGTGCCTGTTCTTGTTTCAATACGTACCCGGCCCCCCGACGTCGTGGACGTGTTTCGCGGCGTCCACCCATCGAAGTCTGGGCTTCGGCTGCTTTGATCGGCGCGGGGGCTGCTAAGGAGCTGCTTGGTGGATGCCAAGGTTGGTCATAGGGCGGATTTCGAAAACCCTGAACCCAAACACGTTTTCATCTCTTGGAAGCGTCTTTTTTACTTCCGCCGCCTTCCGCTGGCCTTCCGCCGGCTTCCGCCGGCGGAGGCGACATCGTTTTACTTCCGCCGACCTTCAACCGACCTTCCGCCGCCTTCCGCGGCGGAAGAGTTGACATCTCACTCGGTCCTCGAAGGCAAGGCCTTTTTTGGAAAGCCTCATATCTTACCACATATATGGGTTAATAGGGCCATGAACGGATTAGGGGGGGTGCCAGTCCAAGCTAAAAGGCTCCGCCCACTTTGCGAAGCTATCTAACCGTACAACCGAAAATCGACCGAACCGACAGCGAAAGCGGCACCGACTGGAGCCATCAGGCCGCAAGCACCCTGGTAACAGCCAACCAAAACGACCCGACCGGACGCAACCGACTGCGACGCAGCAGAGCCGACCCAACCGCGGACGACCTTGCAGACCAGCCCCCCACCCCGAGCCCGCCTTGTTCACGGACTCCTCTGCCCGAGAGCGTCGCACCGGAGCCCGAGAATGTCTACTCGCAATCGCTGGAATGTTCATACCCTTTGCATTTGTCGGTCTCGTGCGTTTCTTTCCCGCGAGATTATCAACGATGCTCCTCGATGATCATCGCCGAGAAAAGAATGCACACGTCCGAGCGATACCGACAAGAGAACTGCGGGAAACAACTCCAGGGCCACTCTCGGCCCAGACCCCTCCGAAGCCGTGGCTTTTCGCGCACACGGGCCCCCACAACCCTGATTCCTCGCTGATGCTTCCATGCCGATGCGCCGGCCATGTCCCGTGCTGTTCTTTTGGGCCCCCGGCCGCTGATAGATGAACCAACCATAACATAACCATACACTTTTGACGGTCCGCGCGGATATTTCTTGGATCTGAGCTGGACCCCCCTCCCTGACGCCTGAAGCGCGCAACGGGCGGCGCTGGAGGCGCCGCCAGAGGGGGGCCGACCGCAGATCCAAGAAATCCGCGCGGAGCAACAACAGTTTATGTATATGCAGCTTTTCCTTCTTCGAACTGCAGAAGATCCGCAAGGCCGCCAGCCGGCCGGCAGAAGGAGGTGGTAGAGGCCTCCTAGATGGGGTCGGAGCAGATACGGTCGGAGCATCGCGCCGCATCGCCGATGCTTCGGCGATGCATCGCCGACGTCGGCGACGCATCGGCGACGTCGACGCGAAGCACTTCGGGCTCCACATCGATCCGAATCGGGCGATGCATCGGCGATGCGGCGCGATCCTCCGACCCCAACTGCTCCGACCCGATCTAGGAGGCCAAGACTTCTGGGACCTCCAGCCGCTGCACAAGATCAGCACGGCCGCCGGCTTGCTGGCCAACGGAAGAGCGCACTTTTGTACTCTCGCGAGGGAGGGGGAGGGGAGGGAGGGGGAGGGAGGGGAGGGTGGGCAAGCTAGGTGCGCTCGCGTCATATCTGACGTCCTACCCCTCCCTCCCATCCCTTACCATGGCGCTGATTTTCTCTATCCGCGGACGCGTGTCGTAGCGGACCTGTGGCTCCGCGCGCGCGTGCGTAGTGGGTGGTGGTGCACGTGCGTGCGTGCGTGCGTGTGTGCGTGGTTGTCGTGTGTGGTGGTGGTGGGTGGTGGTGGTGGTGGTGGTGGTGGTGGTGATGCTGGTGGTGGTGGTGGTGGGTGGTGGGTGGTGGTGGTGTGGTACTGGTGCTGGTGCTGGTGGTGGTTGTGGTGGTGGTGGTGGTGGTGGTGGTGGTGGTGGTGGTGGTGGTGGTGGTGGTGGCGGTGCGGCGCGGTGGTGGCGGGCGGATGGGCGCGCGAGAAAAAGGCCCGCGCTGGGGCGAGAACGCCATCCTGAACGACGGAGGCCAAACACCGATCCGAAAATGAGGCCCACGCTGCAGCGGGAGCACGATTCGGAACGATTCGGGAGCAGAAATGAGGCCGGCGCCTCAACGAGAGCAGCATTTTGGGAAAAAAATGACGCCGGCGCCTCAGCGAGAGTCGTTTCCCGGGATTTCCCGGGCATCCTGTGTGTAAAAAACAATACGCAGAGGGTGCGCGGCCGTCACCCGGACGCCATCAGGGGAAGGATTCGGGAGCGGAAATGAGGCCGGCGCCTCAACGAGAGCAGCACTTTGGGAAAAAATGACGCCGGCGCGAGAGCAGCATTTTGGGGAAAAAATGACGCCGGCGCCTCAGCGAGAGTCGTTTCCCGGGATTTCCCGGGCATCCTGTGTGTAAAAAAAAAGTACGCGGAGGGTGCGCGGCCATCACCCGGACGCCATCAGGGGAAGAGGGAGAGTATATTCATATTGAGTAATTGTGGAGGGTGGGGAGGGAAGGGGGGGAAGGGAGGGGGAGGGGAGGAGGGGGGAGGGGAGGGGGAGGGGATGGAGGGGAGGGAGGGGAGGGGGAGGGGGAGGGAGGGGAGGGGGCAGGGGGGGAAGGGAGGGGGAGGACGGGAGGGGGGCAGAACGTAGCACCCCCCACCCAAGCCTGTGGTGCTGGACGCACTGCTGCAGTGCCGGGGGCGCACTGATGGGGGGGAACGTTACGCTCCCAGACATGCGACGTCCTGATTTTTAGCGTTCTTAGAACATGAACAGCGTTCTTAGAGCATGAAGCCGATGCATGAAACCAAGACGGTCTCAACCAATAATGTTCTAAGAACACTCCGTGCAAACCACAAAAAGGTTCCTAGATAATATCTTCCGGTGGGGCTACTATGGGCAAGCCAGGACGCCTCGCCACTGCTTGCCCCCCCCAATCCTTCTCCCCGTCTCCCCTCCCCAGACATGCGACGGCCTGATCGTCTAAAAACGGCGTCCCTGGAAGTCTCGACCATTTCCCGGGACGGGCTTTTCATCCTGAGTCGTTCTTTGACTGTCCCGAGGCCCTGCAAGGGCTCCCCAAGGCCGAAGACGGCCGAAAACCCGCCGTCCTGATTCTCTTACGACGCGATCGCGTCTGGGTTGTGGGTGGGGGAGAAGGGGGGGGGAAGGGGTCCTAACGCGCGGTATGGCCCAGAGGGTTAACAGAAACACTCTCGACAGGGGGTGGGCCTTCAGGCCGCGGCGGACCAGGTCGTCCAGGGCCCTCTCCTTAGCTGCGGGGGGCGAGCCGCCGCGCCGGAGATCTACCTACCTCTCAGACCTCCCTCCAAGGAGGAGGAGGAGGAGGAGGAGGATGAGGAGGAGGAGCGACGAGGAGCGACGAGGAACGACGAGGATTTGGAGGGAGGAGAAAAGATAAGGAGGGGAGCGAGGAGAGGGGATGAGGAGGGGGGATGAAAGGAGAAGGAGAGGGAGGAGGCTGGAGCAGGAGGCGGGAGGATGATCTGTGCTTCTGGATGTTGACTTCAAATGGCTTGACATCTCTGGGACTTCGCCCGCGTGGCCAACACGGGGAGACGAGGATCACAACGGGATCAGGAAGGATGAAGGATGTGGAAAAGAAACGTGTTGGAACGCTTTGGCAGGCGGGCAGCCAACTTAGCGTGCACGGCGAGCAGGGAAAAGATATATATATATAGATATAGAGAGAGAGAGAGAGAGAGAGAGAGAGAGAGAGACGTGGCGAGCGACCGAACAGCCCGTCACACCAGTGCCTGCGGACCGCATGCGCGCCCAGCAACTTCGGCCCCTCCGAACGGAGGGCGCGGACGGTGCGCCAGAAGGCGGGGGGGTAACGGTGCCCCGTCGCCGCCAGGCCGCCAAAGGCTGACCTCAGTCCGGGCTGGAGCCGTCGCCGTCTGGCGCGGGCACGCTGGGGCCAGGAGCTTCCCCACGAAACGACAGGGCGACACGTCTGAGCTGTGACCCTTCCCAAGGGAGCACGGGCGACGCCGCCTCCGACGGGGACGGAGCCGGCCTGGCCTGGCCGTCGGCGCTGGGCAACACGTCTGGCCGGGCCGTGGAAGCACCCACGGCCCCAGCATGCAGCAGATCACGAGCCGCTCTTGTCGGCGGTGGCCAGACCTCCATTTAGTACACCATCCTTTCTGGTGAAAACGGCCAAGGACCGAACCCGGCGGACCTGGACCCGGGAAAGTGACGGCCGCGACGCCCTCTCGCGAACCGAAAACGGCCAATTCGCTAATCGACGTGTCAGGCTAGGAGGTCTATCAACTTCCGATCTTGGCGGTCCTGCATAACCAGGGCGCAGCGATTTGCTCGTGCTGGCCAGGTTCTCTGAGCCTTTTGCGCGGGGCAGATCAGCGCGCCCTGGAGAGTCGTCGGCCATCGAAGACCGCGGTGCGACCGCACCAAATACACAAAGGAAGGATTATGGTTAGGTCGGCCGTGTCCCCCCCTACAGGCGGACCTTTGACCAAAAAACATGAAAGATAACAGCAAACCTATTCAAAACATATCCAAACATGATCAAACATCGTACCCAAATGTTTGGACTACTTTTGAATCTTTTCCCTGTAGAAGGACAGCCTAGACTTAAGATTATGGGCGTCCCAGAAATGCAAGGACTGGGGAGGGGTCAGCAGCGCGCCGCCGACGCGGATCGGCCCCTGGACCACAGGAGCCACGTTCCTGGGGAGACCCCGAAGCCTGCCGGACGGACGTCCGCACTCAGATCCGAGGGCTTCGTGGAGGCCTCCTGGGACACCAGACCATACTTCGGTCAGACAAATTCTTCGCCCACTGGTGCAAACGTGAGCAAGCTGGCTCCAGCAACAGCTTCTAACTTGGAGCAGTTTCCTGTGGTGGCTCACCTGCGTGTCAAATCGGTCCCTCTTGGGGTGCGTGGCCACGGCGTCAGCATGCGCCTTTCGGTCTCTGCGTCGGACTAGAGCTGGCTTGACGTCCCAAATGCCAGTCTGAGGTTCGGCCAGGGCCTTTGAGCCGCCTTTCCGGCTGCCTCATCAACACATTGGTTTCCGATCGCACGGAGCCGGTCGTGCTTAGAGTGGCTTGGAATGTCGAGCGAAACGTGACCTACTCAACCATACCTGAGAGGCGCCGCGAGCGTCTAGAACGCAGCGGATGCGCAACCACAGGTCGCAGCTTCTCCCGCCCAACCTCCAAGGTCGCCCCCGCCTCTACCCCACCCACAAGGGCCAATGGTCTGTAACAAAATGCACTGGGCCTACGTTGTCCTCCTCCAGGAACAAGGCAAAGGCCTGAAACCCCGACCGAAGGGCCGTTTGATGAGGGTCTCTGAACATCCTGGGGAACACAAGCCTGAACACATCAACCTTTGGACCCCTCTTCGGGCCCCGCACGCCTAAGAACAACAACCGTTTACCCGCATCAGCGACGGCGCGTGTCAGAAGGAGCACGTCCTCCAGAACTATCCACGAAACCAGCAAGATATTCTCAACCTTTTGAAACCGAGCGCTCCCCAAGATAGCTAGCGCCTACTGTGGCCCTTCGGGGCTCCAAACAACCAGGATGAGTGAGCCCCAAGGGGGGGCCCCCTGGACCATACAGAAAGCCCGAATTCATACGATCCCCAAGCCCAAAAGACAAACCTAACTGTCATCCCGTAGTCTGGATGATCCATGTTGTACGGGCAGCGCCATATTCGGTGTCTCAAGGTTCCGCGTTCCTCGCCGCACCTGGGACACCGTCGCTCCGTGGCGGGGCTGACATAAACACTCCGCCCGAGACTATCAAACCCGCCCCTTATTTGCAAAACCGCGCACTTTCGCTTTCCACATTTGAAGGTGGGGGGTTTTCAAAATGAGGCGCTCGCCTGAGCCCCGCCATGTGCATAAGTTTCACGGACTGAATGCGGGTGGTTTTCACAATGTGGCTCTCGCCTCAGCGCCGCGCTCATTCGTTTTGCAACAGTTGCAAGATTTTCGCGCGCACATTCGTTGTGCCAATTTGCAAGAGCTTCACGGATTGAGGGCGGGTGGTTTCCAACATGCGGCTCTGGCCTCAGCGCCGCGCGCAGTCGCTTTACAAGTTTGAAGGCGGGCGGTTTTCTAAATGAGGCGCTCGCCTGAGCTCCGCACTCATTTGCCTTCAATTTCACAGATTGAAGGCGGGTGGTTTTCAAAATGTGGCTCTCGCCTTAGCGCCGCGCACATTCGCTGTCAACAGTTGTAATATTTTCGCGGATTGAAGGCGATTCGTTTCAAAATGTTGCTATCGCCTTAGCGCCGCGCACATTCGTTTTGCAAATTTGGGAGAGCTTCACGGATTGAGGGCGGGTGGTTTCTAAAATGCGGCTCTCGCCTTAGCGCCGCGATAATTCTACTCTGACTTTTGCAAGAGTTTCACAAACTCCCATGATCAACGAGGGTGCAACAATGACGCCGATTCGCGGTGTTGAAATTCCAGGCACGGTGTGCTGGCACAGCTTAAGATCACCAAAACGCAACAGTCAGGTTGATCCATGGCGTTGGATTCCTGAAAACGATGCTTTGGCATGCTACAGGGTCTTCAAACGGTTGTCTTCCAACGATGCAAATCCTTGTGGAAATTAACTGTAGGGGCCTGTGAAAACGGAGTTCGGAGGGAGGGTTTATTCCAACATCGTTGATGACTCTTGGGTGTCCACTGGTCCTTGTCTTCCTCCTGATCTGAAAGAGGTTCGTTTCCGCCTTCTCCTCCCCCCTCATCTCCTCCTGCTCGTTTTCCTGTCCTCCTACACCTCCTGGCCTGAAAGGTTTCGAATGGTCAACTCCCGTTTGTGCGTGTGCCATGTGCGGCCTTCACAACGCTGGCAAGGCATGGGGAGATTCTGGCCGAGCCTTGTCGGGGCCACCCCACCACAAGCGGACTCCGAAACGTCCCATGACCACGGCACGGAGATGTTTTCCTCACGGGCAAACCACATGAAAACCCTGGTAGAAGCGGCACGTGCTCACACCCAGGACCTTTTTTTCCTGGGCTGGTCCCAGCGCCGCCTCCCAGCGACACGTCATGCAGAGCGAGCGGATCGCGTGTCGCTCTGTGTGGTGGCCCAGAGCCGCCGCCGCGACACGCTACGCAACTGTTACTGACCGTAGATCATGACCTGAGGACCTGGGAGCCCAACCGAAACCCCTCTCAAGCCCACGGTACCCGACCACCGCCTTTTCCAGAGAGCCCACTGGAGACGCGCCAGCGCGCCCACGCGCGCCACGAGAGCGGCTCTCCGATGCGCGACGACGCCAGCCTCGTGGCACGAACGCTCGCGCAATGCGTACTCTCGAAGTCAACGAAAGCTCATACAGGCCTCGGAACAAATTAGCGAGCACTCATGCCAAATTCATCTGTCAACGCCTCCCCCCTCCCCCCAATGTTCAGAGGGGGAGTGTTCAGCAATTGTTTCCCTCTACCGTACGCGCGCGGGCAAAGATTCCCGACCCCGGCGCTGTTCACAGTGGTGAAGGCGGGGAACACGATGGGTGTTGGGGGCCCCGTGTGGGGCCCCGGATCTGGCCGAAACCGGCACGCCCCCTCAACAACGCCGCCTGCAGCAGTGCAGTGTGACTGCGATCGACCGCAAACTCGGCGCGTCCTGCTCTCGCTCCTGAACAATCCCAGGAGAACGACCCAGGTCACAAAACCGCGCGGCCAACCCAGATCCCCAGCGGCTCTACACACGGCTAGTTCACGACACCGTTTGGGGGCCTTGATCTTCCTCCAGACCTGCAAACTCCGAGCTCCAGACGGGCCAATTACAGCCTTCGAATCTTCATCCTCCTTGTTTTAACGACTCCCAGCCCTGTCCCCCTGGATGAAAACAACGGCGACGACGACAACGATCCCCAGAAGTCTTTGCGGAGGTCAGCCGACGTCCCCGAAGACATTGAAACCCCCCGGAGGCCCCCCAAAGCCACAAAAAAGAATCACCCTGCGACGTACCCAACCCATCGGCACCAATGGATGATAGGAGGTATGCCGACAATCGCGTGACAGCAACACTGCAAGATACTGTGCGCGGCGGATACTATATCGTGCGGAATGATTGTGGCTGGATCGCAGAACACAGGTACAAAAGGTCAGGAGGCATTGTCCCAGGCAAGAGAGAAGCAGACGGATGACATCGGGGTTGAAAAATAGTCACCCTGGCCAAAGCAGCGAGGTGATGCAGCTTGGGCAAGATATGGTTACATAAGCGGGTACGCAACCACACATTGAAGTTTCGCGATTTCTTATGAATGATCAACACCTGCGCGGCCAGTGCTCCGAGTTGCGGCACCGCCTCGGGAAAAAATGAACATCGAATTAAGAAGCGGTCAAGACCCAACCCGCCCGCCAACCTCTCCGTTTCCTCCCTGCGCCTCAATACTGCGAAAATGCGCCTTCACACTTCGTAGCCCCCCAGGCTAAGGCTGGCGAGGTCTTGTTCGAATCTGCGTGTGGCGCCACTGCGCTGGCTCCCAAGCACAATTCGCAACGCCCCAAGGATGGCGAGGCCCCGTTTGGGTCTGCGTGGCGGCCCACTGCGCGGGCTCCCCCAGCAACCCTCGAAAATGGCAACGGTTTCACACTTCGCGGCCCTCATGCAAGGGATGGCAAAGTACAGTTTGGGTCTGCGTGTGGCCTTACGGTGCGGGTTCCCCCAGCAGCCCCTGACAAACATGACGACGGCGTCACACCTCGCAGCCCCCAAAAGGATGGCGAGGTCCCGTTTGGGTCTGCATGGGGCCTCACCGTGCGGGTTCCCCCCAAAACCCCCGAAACTGGCGTTGATTTGACATGTCGCAGCCCCCCCATGGATGGCGAGGTCCAGTTTCGTGGCCCCACGGCGCTGGTTCTCCCCAGCAGCCATCAAAAAATAACGGCATTCCTCATTTCGCAACCCACCAGTGATGGCGAGGTCCCGTGTGGGTTTGCGTGGGGCCCCACTGTGCTGGCCCGGTGCCCCACTGCGTTGGCTCCCCCAACAGCCCTCGAAAGTGGCGACCGTCCCACATTTCGCCCCCCCAAGGGTAGCGAGGTCCCGTTTGGGTTTGCGTGTGGCCCCACGGCGCTGGCTCCCCCAACAACCATCGAAACTGGCGACGGTTTCGCACTTCGCAACCCCCCAAAAAAGATGGCGAGGTCCCGTCTGGGTTTGTGTGGGGCCCCACCGCGCTGGCTCCCGCAGCAACCCTCTAATGTGGCGGCGGTTTCGCACACCGCAGCGACCCAGCGATGGCGAGGTCCCGTTTGTGTCTGCGTGGGGCTCCACGGCGCTGGCTCCCCCAACGTTCCTCGAAGGTGGCGGCAATTGCATATTTCGCAGCCCCCGAGGGATGGCGAAGTCCCTTTCGGGCCTGCGTGAAGCCACAGTGTGCGGGTTCCCCCGTCCGCCCTCGAAAGAAGCGACACTTTCCCAGTTTGCAGCCCCTCGAGGATGGCGAAATCAAGTTTGGGAATGTGCGGGGCGTCACCGCGCGGGCTCTCCCAGCAGCCCTCGGACGTGGCGGCAGTTTCACATTCGCGGCACCCGAAAACGATGCGAGGGGGAGACAGCCGACTAGAGAGCGGGGGGGGCGGGGAGGAGGAGGAGGAGGAAGTGGAGACCCCGTTGCTTCTGTTCGAAACGAGAACCTCACCAAAGGAGGGTTGGGCAATTACCCTGGGACGTACCCGACCCATTGCGTGACAGCAACACTGCAAGATACGGTGCACGGCGGGTATCTATATCATGCGGGGCGCGCGTGCCGAATAGCAGAACTGAGGAACAACAGGCCAGGAGGCCTTGTGCTGGGACGGAGAAGCACAGGAACGACATCGGGGCGGAACAACATTTACCTCGGCAGAAGCAGCGGGATGATGGAGCATGGGCAAGACAACGTTACATAGGCGGAGACGCAACCACACAATGAAGTGCGGCGCTTTTGCCATGCCGAAATGCTCGACACCTGCTCGGGCAATTTTTCGCGTTGCCTCAGCGCCTCGGATAATTTAAAGCTCCCGTTCGGAAAATAAGAAGCGGTCGGGGCCTGGCTCGCCGCGAGCCTCTCCGCTTCCTCTTTGTACTTCTGAGTGCGAGCATCAAACGCGCGCAGGCACGCCGCAAGCCCTCGAAAGTGGCGACCGTTTCAGACTTCGCAACCCCCCCCAGGGATGACGAGGTCTGTTTTTCGAATCTGCGTGGGGCCTTACTGTGTTGGCTTCCCCAGCAAACCTGGAAAGTGGCGATTCAGCCCCCCAGGGATGGCGAGGTCCCGTTTGGGTCTGCGTGGGGCTCCACCGTGCGGGCTCCCGAGCAGCCATCGAAAGTGGCGACAGTTTCACACTTCGCGGCCCTCAAGGGATGTTGAGATCCCGTTTGTGTCTGCGTGTGGTCCCACCGTGTGGGCTCCCCCAGCAACCCTCGAAAGTAACACTTCGCAGCCCCCCCAGTGATGGCGAGGTCCCGTTTGGGTCTGCGTGGGGTCCCACTGCGCTAGCTCCCCCAGCAGCCCTCGAAAGGGGCGACATCTCCACACTTCGCAGCCCCCCAGGGATGGCGAGGTCCCGTTTGGGTCTGCGTGGGGCCCCACTGCGCGGGCTCCCCCAGCAGCCCTCGAAAGTGGCGACGGCTTCACACTTCGCACTCCTCAAGAGAGGGGCGAGAGGAGAGAGCCGAGAGGAGAGCGGGGGAGGGTGGGAGGAGGAGAAGGAAGGCGTTGGCGACCCCACTGCTCTGTTCAGAACGAGGACCCGACCAAGGGAGGGCGGGGAAACAAAAAACGCCTCGATCACTGACGCCGGGAAACGACGACGACGACGACAGCGACGTCCGGGACCACCACGCAGGGACCAGGGAGGAGGAGGAGGAGGAGGAGGAGGAGGAGGAGGAGGAGGAGGAGCCACGCTGGGGCCAGTCGCTGAGGTCGCCGGGCTCACGCCGACGGTGCACGTCGTCCGCCCATCGGCCGGGACGCCTGGGGCTGGGGCCGCACGCTCCAGCTGCGGCGGGGTGGTCTGGCCGCACGCGGAGATGAGGGAGGCGAAGAAGTACTCGTTGAGGGGTCCGACCTCGGCCGGGGCCGTGCGGGGCCGGCGAGGCCGCCGTCGTCGACGGCGTCGTCGGAGTCGTCGTCGTCGTCGTCGTCGCCGCCGCGGCCGTCGTCGTCGTCGTCGTCGTCGTCGTCGTCGTCGTCGTCGCCGTCCAGGCATGCGCCGAGGGCGGCCTTCGTCGTCGCAGTCGTGGTCGTCGTCGCGCTTCTCCGTCGTACGCTCCCGAAGTCGCCATCGCCGTCGTCGTCGTCGCCGTCGTCGTCGTTGTCGAAGTCGTCG
>CAUYUJ010004158.1:70000-95397 GCA_963575745.1 Prorocentrum cordatum | reverse complement strand
GAGGAGGGAGGAGGGAGGAGGGAGGAGGGAGGAGGGAGGAGGGAGGGAGGAGGGAGGAGGAGGAGGAGGAGGAGGAGAAGGAGGAGGAGAGGGAGGAGGAGGAGGAGGAGGAGGAGGAGGGAGGGGCTGAGAAGGTCAGTGGTGAGATCAAGTTTTGCCGTGCCGCTCGCTGCCGCGGTGCGGTGGCGGCGCGAGGCGTTGGACCCCGCACCTCCCTCCAGGACGCAGACAACAAGGACAAGGGAGAGGGAGCCTACAGTCGGGGCGTTGACCTAAGGAGCCCTACACAAGGAACGAGGCCCCTTTTCCCCACAGGTTAAGCTTCGCTCTCCCATGGGGAACCTCAGGATAAGCCGAGGCAAACTGTAAAACAACTTAGGAGCACGGAGCCTCTCCCAAACGAAAAGGGTTCTTTCTTCAGCGCCCCGACTGTACTCGTCGTCCTCCTCGCAAACGCCAAAAAAAACAGGGGGAAAACTTGGAGAGGGAGCCTACGGCAGGTTCGTGCCGTGTCGGCCCCAGCTTTGGTTCCCAACACCGGGGGGATCGTTCAACCTTGAACGGTCGGCCGTCTTCGAAGCGCCTGGTCATCATTCGACTTCGACCGATTCTGGGTCGCAGGCGGCGTTCAACGTTGAACGCCGGCGGCGGGGTCGCCGCCGGTCGACACGACGCGAACCCACTGTACTCATCGTCTTCCTCCAGGTCCACCTCCTGGCCCTCTGCTCCTACTCGCCATCCCGCCCCCCCCATTCCGCAAGCAACGACTGCTCCGAAAGCCGCCGAAGACTCCCAATCACATCCGAAGACCTCCGACAGAATCGCGAAAACCTCCGAGGACCCACGACAAGCAAGCAAGATGGCCAAGCATCCTGAGAGACGCGTGGGCTGGTAGGCGAGGACACTCGTGGTGCCTGCCGAAATTTGCATAGGAACTCACCAGCGACAGCGGCAGTGTCGGCACCGCCGCGGGCTGGACTAAACAGCCGGGCAGGAGGAGGAGAAGGAAGAGGACGACGTGAATTCAGCAGCTGCATGTGATTGCGTTCAAACCATTATATACACTTCCGTTGCCCACGTCTGTCTGGGTCGGTCTTGTCGCCTCTTGGTTGCCCAATTTTGCGGGGTGCCGTCGAGGTTGCATAGAACCTCACTGACTAAAGGAACGTCGCTACTGTTCGCAAGTTTACCGTGTGGTGCGACCTGCGTAGAAGCAATAACATTAGAAAGTGGCTGCGACGACGCTCTTCTCATGACCTCCCAAGCCGCGGAAAACATACGAGAGCTCACAATAACCTCCGAACGCCTCTGAAAAGAAAACGACAGCCTCTAAGACCCCCCGAGACACCCGAAAACTGAGAAATAACCCTCCTCACACCGACGTTTTTTTCCCGGCCCTGCAGCGACACTTGCACCGGAAAGCGGGTCCTGGCGTACACGGGATCCTGGCGCATTTTTGTCCGTGCTTCCCCCAGGAAGCGGAGTCGTCCCCGACCCTAAGAACTCCCCTGGGATGGAAAAGACGGCCCGCCACTGGTACTGTGTATGCTCCAATGTCCGAAATCGATTGGGCCTCGGACCGACCGATCCGGAGAACCACCGCCGAGCCCCGAGAGCCTCCACCTGCTCTCGGAGATCTTCTGACCCGGGTCAATCCAGACCCGGGTCAGCAAGAAACCAAAAACTGCAACGCAGGACAAAAAAGAACGCAACGCAGGTCTTCGCAAACCCGGGTCAGCCCATACGAGCGGCCGCCTCGCGGCCACAAGCGGCTCGCTAACCCGGGTCAGCCAGAGGGGGCCTTCGCAGGATCCTGCAGGATCCGGCGCCCTGGCTGACCCCCGTTTGCATTAACCCCCGTCTCCTCCTAACGGACAACGCCTTGGAGGAGGAGGAGGAGGAGGAGGAGGAGGAGGAGGAGGAGGAGGAGGGAGAGAGGAGGAGGAGGAGGAGGAGGAGGAGGAGGAGGAGGAGGAGGAGGAGGATTAGGGAGGAGGAGGAGGAGGAAGGAGGAGGGGGAGGGGAGAGGAGGAGGAGGAGGAGGAGGAGGAGGAGGAGGAGGAGGAGGAGGATCCTGCTGACCCCCGTTTGCGCTGACCCCCGTCTCTCAGGCCTCCGCCTGCTCCCTCCCTCGGCGTCGGACCCGTCGTGCCGCGCGCCGTGGCAGGGGTCTCGGGCCTGGATGGTGCAGCAGCTCGGGCGGCACGAGGGCCCCGAGCGACCGACCCCCCCCCCTCTCCTCTCGAACCTCCCGCTCCTCCTCGTCCTCGTGCTCCTCCTCGTCCTCGTGCTCCTCCTCTCGGTGCTGCTGCTCGTCCTCGTGCTCCTCCTGCCTCGCCCTCCTCCTTTTCCTCCTGCTCACCCGACCCGCCTCCTCCTTCAGTGTTTTTTGTGTGTTTTGTTTCATTCAGGCGTTGGCTGAACGCTGGCAGAGCGACGCCCAGATGTGTGGCCGCTGGCGCCCGCCGTTGTCTGACCAGACCGCCTCCTCCTCCAGTGTGCACGCGCCTGCTCGCTTCGGACTGCGCACGGCACGGCGGGGCCCAGTTTGGGGATCTCCAGGTCCGCCATGGCACGCGGCCGCGGACAGAGAGAGATCGGCGCCATGGGAGGGGATGATCGGGGGGTCGCATGTCAGGTATGGTCAGAGCGCGTTTAGCTTTGCATGAGTCTCTTTCCTCCCCAGAATACGACTGGGAAGTATCCCGCCCCCGCCCCCGCGCGTCTTGTTTTCACATGCGAGATGGGATTCCAATTCTGAACCAGTGCAACGGGATCCTTTCGGATAGAGTTTCCATAATCACTGTTCGGTGCTCCTATGCTCCCGTTCAAACAATATGGCCACTTTGGTTCCGAATGGTGCAGCGAAAGAAATAGCCGTTCAGAATTGCACTCTCGCCAAAGCGCTGGCCTTTGTGTTGATCCGGATCATCGTTACCGCCCCCCTCCTTTCCCCTCTTCCGCTTTCCCCTGTTCCTGCTGCTCGCCCTGCTCATCATACTCCAGCTCCTGCTGCTGCTGCTGTTCGTCCTCGTCTCTCTCCTTCATCTCCTGCTGATCCGCCTCCTCCTCCTCCTCAAGTGTACGCAGCTTCGAACCTCTGATTGCGCATAACACGATGAGGTCCTCATGTGTGCTATGACAGGCGTCTGCGGATAGAGCAACAACAACATCGGCGCCATGGGACGGGATGGGTGGGAGGGGTCGGCTGTCAAATATGGCGCGAGCGCACCTAGCTTGCCTATTCTTCCTGTCCCCTCCTCTCCCTTCCTCGGGTCCATCTTGAAGGGGCATGCTGCTGAATGATGCGGGGGGAAAGAGAGGGAGACGGGGAGCTTCTGGCGCAGCACTGGGAGGGGGCCTGCTCGATCTTCTCGACCGCGCCGAGGCGGGCGTAGACCTTGCAGAGGGTGCTGTAGGTCACGTAGTTCGGCTGGACGCCGAGAAGCCTCACTGGAAGCCGGATGATCGGAGGTCGTATGCAAATCACGACGGAAAGTTTCGGTCGTTCCTCGAGTGTTCATTGGCGGGGGGCCAATCAACTTGGGCTGAAGAAGCCAAGGCGCGAGCCAACCAATGTCTCCCGTTATCGTGTTGTTGTCGTTGTCCTTTGTTCTGTGACCGTCCCACCTTTGCTGCAAAGCGACGTAACAAACATCGCCAAAACAGCATGAGGCTCGCGCCCTAGAAGAGACAGACGCGTTTCCGTGCACCCGTTGGGCCCGTGGCGGCAGCTCAGGGGCCGCTTAGGCAGCGGAGCCCAGAATCGAATCGATATGTCGGATCGGCGATCGAAATAAGACGGATCGGCGGAAATCGGCAGCCGAGTCGGGAAAAGTCGAAACGGCGGAAGTCGGCAGGCCAGCATGCGTCCAACAAGAAATCGGAGCCCAAATCGGAATCCGAAATCGCATCGAATCGGAATGGGGGGCCTCACCAGGCCCAGCGACCGTCAAGAAAGGACCAGGCTGCCTCGACCACAGCTTGGAACAGCAAGCGCCCGGATGCTGGTCGCAAGGTGTGAAGGCGCCCCGTGATAACTCAGTCAACTCTCGTGCCGCTGGTGATGCGATGCGACGAGAAGCCAGTCCCAGGTTTTACGCGAGGCCAACTCCGGAAACCCTGAACCCCAAAATGCTGTCATCTCTGGGGAGGTCGACTTTTGCTTCCGCCTGCCTCCGCGGAGCTTCCGCCAGCTTCCGCGGGCGGAGGTAGCCTCGTTTTACTTCCGCCGCCGAGCTTCCGCAGCGGAAGAGCTGGCAACTCCTTCGATCCTCGAACCCTGAAATACGACGCAGCGACAAAAATGCAACGTCGTAAAAAATAACGCCTGGAGCCCTGGACTCCATCCCTCTGCGTCATTTTTCGAGCCAGATCGCTCTGTGAGGGTCCCGGGGCCCGACCGAAGGTGGAAACGCCCAGTTCGAAACAATTGGAACGTCAGGATCTCAGGGTCCGTCGATCCTCGAAGGCGAGGCCCTTTTTGCAGCGCCCCCTTTCGGCCTCCAGGGGCGCACGCGGCGACGCCGCAGGCCCTCGAAGGCAAGGCCCTCGAAGGCAAGGCCCTCAAAGAGAAGGCCACTCCCTCGATCCTCGAATCGGGGGCGGCCAAGAGGAGGGCGTCCAAGAGGGGGGGCGCAAATCATGACCGGCGGCACGTGCGCGGCCATGGGGCGGAACGTAATGAAATAAGATAAGTTCGCCATGAAATCTGAGGACGTATCCTGGCCCACGCCAATATCCCTGAAATCCGACGAAGCGAAAACATTACAACAACGTAGGACATCACGCCTGGAACCCTAGACCACATTTGTCTGCGTCATTTCTCGAGCGGGATCGCTCTGTGAAGGTCCCAGGGCTAGAAAAAAAGGCCGAAACGCCCGGCTCGAAAACATTGATGCGGCAGGATCTCAAGGATATCCACCCCCCCTTAGTCATCACCCCCCTCTCGGCCGCCCCCGATCGAAGGCGAAGGCCTTTTTTGGAGCGCCTCCTCTGGACCTCCGGGAGCGCACGCCGTGCACGAGGCACGGCGCCGCATGGACTGGGCCGCCCGGCGATCGAGGGCCGAGCCGGGTTTCCAGGGGGGAGGAAGAACGCTTAGGTCGGGCCTGCCCCCCTACAGGGATATTTTTTGGCGGAAAAGCAACAATACACAACAAATGCACCAAACATGCTCCCAAATAGTCAAAAACCGCCCCCAGACTATGTTTGCATTCTTTGGAGTTTTCCCCCCTGCAGAGAGACAGCGAAACGAAGCGAAGCGAAACGCCGGAGGCGTGCGTGCTCCTACGGGGGGCACGCCCGCGCCCAGTAAGGCATGGCGTGGAAGCCGTGGCCTCAAACATGTGAAAATTAGGCGGACTCACGTGAGAACCGACACTCAGTGTTCCCAGCCGCTGATAGCCACCGCAAGTCGTTTGTGCTGTTGTGTTGGTGTTGTCGTGGTCGGGTCGCCGCTCAGTCTGTTCCTGCCTGGTGTCGGTGTCGCAGTGGTGCCCGTCCAATGTGTGGAGAAACTTCCGGATGACGTCGACCCATCGTTTTTGTTGCCCTCCGTGTTGCTGTCGTCCTTGTTGTCGAATGTTGACATGTGGGTTCCAATTGAGGACTCTCTGTGTCCAGCGTGTCGTAGGGTGAAGATCCACCGTATCTGCCCAGCGCCAGGCCATCCTTCGGTGTAGGTGGAGCACATCGGGTATATCATGTTTCAACATCAATGTCTCTGCTCTCCGTATACTCCTGCGGATGAAGTCGGACCACAATTCGACGTCCTCGTTTTGCGTATTGCCCAGTTCCGTGCATTCGTCGTCGCTGACGTCGTCCTGCGCATTTGGCTGGTGTCCAGGTGGGTTGCTGCAAACGCCGAATTCGCTTGGGTCGTTTGGTGCTGTGCTGCTTGTGTCGTTGTGATTGTCAGGGGATGTCTCTGGATTGTGTTGTGGTGTCGGTATCGCTGCCGTGCGTTTCCTTGGTGTTCCGATTATGATTCGTACCATCCGTCGTTGCGTTCTGCGTAACTGCTGCTTGAGAGGCTCTGTCAACGTCCACGTCTCTGCTCCGTGCGTCATAGTAGGGATGACGGTGCCCCTATATAGTCGTAGTCGGTGTCGCAGTGGGTAATGATTGCTGGTGAATTCTTGCCTGTGGTTGCTGGAACATGCCCATGCTGCTTGACTCCGGTGAATTATTTCGATTCCGGGTGCTTCGTGGAAAATACTGGTCTGGCCCAGGAATTTGGGTGATAATGTTTGTTCGTGGTACTATGATGATGTCCATTCCTGCTACTTTCGTTGTTCGGTCGCGTTGTCGAGGCTGATTGGCTATGATTTTGGTCTCGGTCGGGTGCAATTCCAGTCCGTGCTGCTTTGCTGCGGTGATGAGGTCGGAAAGCATTGCTTTTAGATTGGGCAGCGTTTGGCTTGTCTGCAAGATGCCATCTGCGCACCGAAGGTTCGTGAGTGTCGCCGCGTCGGTGTGTCTTAATTGGACGACTTGGTGTTCCCTCTGTCAAACTGAGATCAGCGGTACTAAGACGTGTTGGAGTAATGCCGTTGAACAGCAATGAAGCTCAGTGGATCCCCTTGCTTTGTGCCGCCTTGGCCCGACTTGAAAGAACGCCCCAGGATCCAGGGTTGATGTTTTTGGGTTCCATTCCCCAATCACTGCTTGCACTGAAGGGGGTCCTAGCGCAAATTTACAAATGTGGCGAAAGTTCCCCGCCGATCTTAGTAGCCCGTCGGGTTCCCGGGCTCCCAGTTCCGTGCTCCTGGGTTCCTGGTGATCGGTTCCGGGCCGATGTCGGTGGGTTCCGGGTTCCCAGGTTCCCGGTGGATCTCCTTACCGATGTCTTTATGGATCCCATCTCAAACCGTCCACTCATTGGGTTTTGTCTTTGGTCTTCTCTGTTTTCCCCCAGGCACAGGCCGGAACATAGCTTACCCAACTTTGCTTGGAGGGCTGTCTTGCTACATCAGCCGCTGCTGCAGCAGGGAGGCGGTCGCACCACGGCTGCGGGTGCACCCCGGCCGCCGCGTCCCCATGGCACTGCACGCGCCCGCAGACAGAAGGGGCCCGCACGCGCCCCAGGACCCAGGACTGCTGCGACGAAGCCAAGAGGAGAAAACCGGGCGAGGGCAGATCGAGGATCTCCGAGATCCGGCGCCTCTGGAGGATGTCGCGGGCGCCGCGTCGAGGGGCGAGCCTGCCTGCCAGGGAAAGGAAAAAGCAGGATCCAGGACTGTTAAGACGGAGCCAAGTCGTTGATCACATCGGGTGAGGATAAATCGGGATCGGACGGGGCTGGGACGAAGATGAATCCGTCCCAAAACGTTCTGGGACGCTCTCAGAACGTTCCGGAACGCTCTGAGAAGGCCGCGGCGCCCGAGACATCCTCCAGAACCTCCAGATCTCAGAGATTCTAGGTTTATCCAGACCCGATTTGATCCTCGTCCTTGCTTCGTCTTGCAAGAATCTCTGAGATCCAGCGGCTATGGAGGATGTCGCGGGCGCCACGGCCTTCTCACAGGAATCTGGGACGCTCTGAGAGCGTTCTAGAACGCTCTGGGCCAGATGCACCCTCGTGCTCGCTTTGTCCGAACTGTTCTGATGAGGAGGAAGGAGGCGGCGACTAGTCCACCAGAGACCCACGCCGCAACGATATTCCATGGCGGCTAGGGAGGAGCAGGAGACGAGACGAAACAGGGTGGGCACTCGCAAGGAAATTAAAAGTGGGCGTTTTTTTATCAATTTATTACCGATCGGCGCGGGCCCTCGCTACCCCCCTCCCCCGCCCTCATGGAGAGGATCTTGGCTGTTTATGGGCGCCTGTTTCGAGCAGGTGGAGTCTCCCCCGTCGGCCGCACTGCTGCAAACAGTCGTGCTAAGCAGAGCTCCGGAGGCAGACCCCCCCCCCCTTCCGCCCAATGTCGAAACGTCGAATAAAAAAAAGAGGGGGAGGAGGAGGAGGAGGAGGAGGAGGAGGAGGAGGAGGAGGAGGAGGAGGAGAAGGAGGGGGAGGAGGGAGGAGGGAGGGAGGAGGGGGAGGAGGAGGAGGAGCTCTGGATCCGGGGCTGGTCTCTCTACCACCCCGAAGCGAGGATCCCGAGCCCCGACGTCTCTGACATGCCGGGGCCACGGGGGGGGGGTCTCTTCCAGGGGCCGTGGTGGGGGACCTCCGCGCAGACCTCCAGAAACATCCGGCGGTTCGTCGTGACCAACGTCAGCGTCGCAACATCGTCGTTGGAGGGGGGGGAGAAGATGGGCAAGATGGGAGGGTGTGGGGGAGGAGGGGAAGGCAGGGGGGAAGGAGGGGGAGAAGGAGGGGGGGAGGGGAGGCGGAGGCGGAGGCGGAGGGGGAGACAGAGGCGATTGACAATATGCTCCCTTTCCTTGGCGTCTCTCTCTCTCTCTCTCTGTGTCGTTTCAGCACACCGGGAACTTTGCGAGTGTCTGTGTGGGAAAAAACATACACTGTGGGGAAGCACGCACACAAAAAACACACAACACCGTGGGGAAAACACACACTGTGGGGAAACAACACACAAAATACACACACAGTGGGGGAAAACACACACACACAAAAAACACAGACTGTATGTTTTTTAGCCCAAAGGGGCTCGACCTAATACCCCATCCAGGGGCTGACCGAGGCCCGTGGGAAGCTTCGGCTTTCCTCACGGGCACCGGAGCGCGCAGCTCGCGGCGCCGAGGAGTGGCGTCCGCGCGGGCCTGCCAGGAGGACCTCTTGCACGACGGCGTCGATCCTTGCCGAGAAGCCCTGGCAAACGACGGACCAGAATTGGCATCAGAAGGCACGGACCGAAGGTTTCGACATTTCCATGGCGACGGGAATCAGGGTGACCATTAGTGGCTCAAGAAGTGGATCAGGTGGACAAAGGCTGCGAAGGCCTGTCTCGGCAGCTCGAAGAGAAGCAGCGTGGACCTTGCGTGTACGCCCTGTTGGAGGGTTCGGCTCTCGAGATTGTGGCCCATCTGGAGTTCGAGGGTTCTGATGAGGGTGACACGGTGATCATCGAGCTGCTCCTCAAGCGGTGACTGGCCAGGGACAAGGAAGTACGTCCTCGACGATCTCGAGGCGCTTTTCGGCCCGCACGGCATCGAGGTTGAGACGACCACCTCATGGCTCGGCTGGGCCAGGGAGGCCCTTCAGAAGTGCGCCGTGAAGGCCAACGTTCAATTCCCTCCCGAGGCGCAGGCCTGGAGCCCTTCTGCACCGCTGCGATGTCACCCCCTGACCAGCAGGCCATCGTGAAGGCGAAGGCGACGATATACACGGCGGACGACATGGCGGCGGCCTTCCGAGCGGTGCTCCCGACCTGCAAGACACCGCAGCCGCGACGCCCCGAGGCCGGTGCACCACTGGCCGATCCCACAGAGCACGGGGATGAGGACTGGATGCGCAGAGGCTGACGGGCTTTTCGGCATGAGCCACGACGAAGAGGATTCCGCGGACTTGGAGGCCTTGCTGGACGGACAGGATGCTGCGGGCGGTGGCGCGGCGGCCAGCACGGAGGCGTTCGAGGCACCTGACGTCATCGAGGTGCTGGCGGCCACGTGGAAGGACAGGGAGCAAGGAGTTGACCGACGCCCGCAAGACCTGGCACCTCCAGAAGGCCAACCGTCTGCGGCAGAATTGCCGACGCGAGCTGGACGATGCCAAGCGAAAGACACGCTGCCACAACTGCAAGAAGTTCGGTCACTGGCCGCGAGAATGTCCAAAGATGCAGGGCAAGGATCGTGGAAAGCTCCAGCCAAGACTTCCGACAGGAGTAGGGGCAGTGTCCTTGCTCATGGAAGGGCCCCGAGAACTCGAAGCGAACGTGCCATCCGTACTCGACCGACTACGAGACCGACGCCGACGACGACGAAATGAGTTGATCACAATAACCGACGGCGACAATGCCGTGGTGGAGACTATACGCGCCTGCCCAGTGGGCAAGGGAGTCGTGGACCCGTGCTGCGGCAGGACACTTATCGGCGAGAACACCCTGCTCACGTTGAAGAACCTGCTCGACAAGAAGCATCTCGAACTCGAGTGCTGCGACGAGGAGAACGTGCTTCGGTTCGGGAGCAGCGGTTGCGAGGTGACATCTCGTGCGTGAAGACCCCAGTCGTGCTCGGAGGAAAGCGGGGGCTCATCACGGTGACGTCCCCCCCTGCTCAGCAAACTGTAGCTCAAAACACTTGGCGGCCAGATGGCCTTCACCGAAAACAAATCACGCTCCGCCAGCCGAACCAGACAATCGAGCTAGAGGAGAGGATACCGAGTCCGGCAACTACATCACGCCAGTCCAGGACGGCGTGGTGGAGGTCCTGTACACCGACCCCCTCCTGATAATCCACCCCGTCGTGACCGAGGCGGCGTGCTGGAGGAACAGTAGGAGCCCTTGTCCGAGGATCTGATCGAGCCAGGCCAGTATCAAGTGCCCACCGAGAGCTTACCGGAGGCTCCGGATGTTCACGACCCGGACCCAGTGCCCGGGACCTCACGACGGTGCAAGCGGGTCATCAAGGAACAGATCCAGGAGGCTCTTGGAGCTTCCCAGAGCAAGCCCCGCTGGCGCGTCGCCGAGCTCTTCTCCCCACTCGGGGCTGCCGAGCAAACTGAAGAGGAAAAACAGGGCCCCGGGAGAAGCAACGACCCAAAAACCGGGTGCGACCTGGGCGACACGTCCAGCACCCAATCACTAACGAGCTAGAAAGGTTCCGACCCGGACAACAGACAGCATGTCTACATGTATGTGGTCTGGTGGCTTTGCCACGGCAAATGCGCATCCTCGCAGCATCACCCAGCAAATTATGCGTAACGTGCGTGAGGCGCATGCATCTGCGATGAGGGCCTTGAATGAGGAACTACTGGAGAAGGAACCAAGGGTCTGGCAGCCGGTGGAACTTCATTCGCAGATCAGCCACGGATACCGCCGCCGCCTTTGTCAGATGAGGAATGATTCAGGGTATGAAGCCTCCTGGGCACATTCCTTCACGAACGCCCCCACCTCCTACGGTACAGTATACAGGAACTACAAGCTCAACACGACCAAGGCGTCGCCGCGATGTTCGAACACCTCTTTCGCTCGATCGATTGGCGGATGCCCGAGACGCAACAACGCAACAACTTATGACACGCATGAATCAAATACACACCGACATGTGCGCAGACGGTTTACGGGACTCTTGTGGAAAACAATTTAAGCATGATTAGAGTCGGGTTTTACTTTCCACACAACGCCTGGCAAAGTGGGTTGGTAAACGTGACCGGGGAGTTGCGAACATGTGACGATCAAAGGTGTTTCCAACGGTGTGTCTCGTAGCAACTTGGCGGGTATGTACTCTCGGCAATTCTGTGAGACACTTCTCCGAGCTACGGACGACCTGGAACATACCTGGGAAGCTCATGTGGACACACCCATGAGCTCTTCTGAAGAGCTGGAGCTCCTACTCTTAGGGGAAGACTATCAGAGGCCGGTGATTGGAGAGAATGGCTCCAACTTTTTGCCGCACGTTTGCAACGCTGTTGCATGGCGGCCGGATTGGACGCCAGCGTTGGTCAGGACACGGCCGACACAACTCAGAACCCCCCTTCCGAACGCCCAGAATATCCGCACTGCCCTTGCGCAGCTGCACCTTAACCTTATGTTGCCCCCATCGTACTTAAGGACCACATCCAAAACATAATGTTGAGCACATTGGAAAGTATCAAAGCAGTGTCGAACGAGTATCGCCTCCCAGGGCCCGACACTTGAAAACTCTCCAGTTTGGGTGCATTCTTGGTGCCCGACATTCTTTCTGGTGGTCAAGTCTAAAGCAGAAACATCATAACCTGAACCTAGGTCATGCCGCTCCACGAAAGACGTCTCGCGTGCTGAAACACGGCGGGGGGCAAGACGAGGCGGTACCCGCCCGGCCCGAGAGTTGCAGCGCGAAAAATCTGCGTGGACTACAGGGCACGACGAGGCGATAATCGCCTAGAGCTGTCTCGGAACATCAGATTTTAGAGTTAGGTCGGGCGTGTCCTCCCACATTCGGATTTTGGGCGGAAGTTCAGCAATACATAAAAACAATTCCACAAAACAATCAAATATAGTTAATACATCGTCCTCCGACTATTTTAAATTTATGCTTAACTATTCCTCCTGTAGAAAGACAGGCCCGACTTGGTTTTAGAGCTCAGCAAGCAAATGGGCATTCATGGCATGAAGATCCCCAGCTGGCAAGGTCCCAAACATGGCCCCTGCACCGACCAGATGGTTGACGACGCTCTACGAGGAGGTTGCGGTACCTTTGCTCCAAGGAGAAAAGTGTGAGACGATTCGCGAGGGCTATCTCCAACACTGGAAGCGCTGGGCCGAGCCGGCTGAATGTATCGTGGTCGATGCTGGCATGGCTGATGTGGGGTTGGGGAATCCACTGGAACTGAAGGGGGCGGAAATTGTGCCAGTCGCAGGCGAGGGACAATGGCAGAACGGGAAGACAGAGTCACACGGGATTGGTGGAAACGGATTTTCAAGCGACTGCTGGAGACAGTTCAGCCAGCTGGCTATCACGAATGAGCCGAGTGTGTCGATGCTACCACCGACGCTGCGCAGCGGATGCTGCGGGTTGACACCTTCCCGCCCTACCAGCACGTGCTGGGCCAGGAGCCCCGACTCCCTGGAGATCTGCTCCTGGACTCCGCAGACGTGGTCAATTCGACCAGACCTCTCTACGATCCAGTCGCTCTCGTTTCTTGCATCAGCAGACTATGCCAGAGTTGCTCCAGGCGCGGGGCGATCACAATCCCCCACGGGCAGATGCAGCACGAAACAGGATTACCCATGAGTATCATCCAGGGGATAAGGTGGCGTATTGGAGGAAGGGTAAAAGGGCGCATGCTAGGTGGCACGGACGGGGCATACTGATTGGGAAACATAATACGAGAATATGGTTATCTCATCGTGGGCTCCTGATCCGAACACACCCTTCCCAGCTTCGACCTGCGACTGCCAGCGCATATCACGCTGATGACCTCGCTGAGCAAGTGCGGCAGGACGAACCAAGACGTTTGGGCGCCGTGGGGAGACACATTCTGTTTCTGGATTCGACAAAGCAAGACTATCTGCCACTACCACCTGTGGTAGGGTGAGCAGCTGGCCGCCAGATACAGGCCCCAGACGCGCCTCAACCGAGCCCAGCAGGGAAGGAGGGGCAGGAGGACGGCTGGAGTGGGACGGGCGGGGAACCAGGAGGAACGGGAGAAGGGAAGGAGGAGGAGCAAGGATGAGGAATGGGAGGAGGGTGGGGGAGGTCATGTGTAGTTGGAGGATGAATATTTCGGTTGAGTTTCGGTAGGGATTGAATGAAAGAGACCGTCACAAGCTACGGAGGCTTGCAATTACTATCTGGCATGAATTTGAATGTCCATACGTGTTCGTAGGCAGGCTTCCAGGCGTATTCCCAGGGGGGACGATACGAGAAGGAGGAAGAGGAAGGGGGGGATGGGGGAGCAGAAGGGGAGGAGGCGAAGAAGGGCATAGTAGGAGGGGTTTGGGGGGAGCAGTAGGAGGGGAAAGGGCAGGAGGCTTTTTGGATGCAGCATGGTCAGACGACCGGTACTGAGGGGGAGGACGCGGAACATAGAACAAGCGAAAGGGAGGGCGATGAGATGCAGGGCGCCGGCAAACGGCGGGACTAGGGTGCATACACCCGTATACCAATACCTCTATGTCTACAAAGATTGTGTACACAGATGTGCATGGTAGATGTCAGCATGGTATGTGTAGGTGCAGATACGCACACGCATATACCAATATCTCTCTGTACATATATATATATGTATGTATATGTACATCGTGTGATTTATGTGTATATGCAATATGACGGGAAAAGAAGAAAGGCAGGGGCAGAGGGTGGGAAAGGAGAGAGGAGGACGAGAAGGATGGCGGGTACGACGACGACAAGGAGCAGGGGACAGATACGTACAAAGGAAGCAAGACGAGCAATAATAGGATAATGCGTACACGCAATACGCAAGAAGGAAGGGGAGGAGCAGTAAAAGAAACACGACGAGGAAACAAGGACAATGAAGGGAAAAGGATATGGATAATAATGGGGAGGAGGAAGGAGGAGAAGCGGGACGATAAGGAATACGTGGAAGAGAGAAGGAGGAAGAGAAAGGCGTGAAACGAGGAATGTGATAAGCGGGAAAAGCTAGGAGAAGGGGTCGACCGGTGGAAGAGGAAAACGGGAGGGCTGGCGCAGGATGAGCAAACAGAAAAGGGCACGAACCATGGGAATATCAGAAAGGGGACGGCGATGCAACCCGCAGGCGAGCAACGAGGAGGAACGCAGCATTGCAAAAAGCATCGGAGCAAAGGTGCGCAAGAAGGGACGGGGCTGGAAATAAAGGAGAGAACAGAGAGATAGAGAGAGGAGGAGGAGGAGGAACGGTGCACGGTGGACGGCAGGGGGGGGGGGGGAGGAGGGAGGAGGAGGAGGAGGAGGAGGAGGAGAGGAGGAGGAGGGATGAGGAGGAGGAGGAGGAGGAGGAGGAGAAGGAGGAGGAGGAGGAGGGAGGAGGAGGAGAAGGAGAACGACGACGACGAAGGCGAGGGCGGGGAGGGCAGAAGGCGCCTCATGCGCTCGACGAACTTCTCCGTGCGGGCGACGTCCTCGCGGGGCCCCGGCTGCGGCCACACCGCCCGGGCCGGGGGGGCGCCGGCGGCGGGCTCCGTCAATGCTTCTCTGCGTGCGCTCCTCTGAATGGGGCCCTGGGACACACACATAAATAGACACAACCAACAGGGCAGTTTTTAATACACAGGATTTGTTAAAGCATAGGATTTTCAATACATGACTAATTAATTAATGTATGAATTAATGCATGCACTCTTCGTTTTTTGTGCGACTTCCTACATTTTTAATGCATGATCCGCACGCGTAGCATGTATTTAAAACGGCACTGTAACAGGATGTCCCATATGTTCCCATGCCTGCTGGGTTTTGTTCGTCTTCCCCCCCCACTTCCGAGATTTCTTCCCATAGGTTCTTGGGAATCGGCGATTCATTGTGCCTGTGTGTGTGTGTCGTTCCCTCCTGCTCCTCCCCTCCGCCCCCGATTGGTGAGCGTTTTTTTGTTGGTGTTTTTTTATGTTTTTTTTACATAGAAAAAGCGACGTTTCGACAACTGGGCGGAAGGGGAAGGAGGAGGGGGGGGGGTCTGGCTCTGGACCTCTGCTTAGTGCGACTGTTTGGGACCGTGCGTCCCATAGGAGAGAGACTCCGCCTGCTCGAAACAGGCGACAAAAACAGCCAAGATCTACTCCACGGGGGAGGGGAGGGGGGGGGTGCGAGGGCCCGCGCCGATCGGCAAAACAAGTAATACAAAACGATCACTTGCTGCCGCCGCCTGCCTTCTTGCCTCATCGTTGCTCGTTCAGCGTGCTGGTTTCACATCACATCTGAACGCAGCAATGCCCGCGGCCGATACCTTGGCGCCCTGAAGGATTTTCACCCTTTGACTAGTCTCGACGAGTCCAGCTGCGAGTGCCGCCCTCAGCCTGATCAGCCAGCGGTTGAATCAGAGATGCAATCCAAAAACGGCGGGAAGTAAGCCGCTTAGCCGCTTAGCCGAACCAGGCAGGAGTGAGCTCGAGATCAAGCCAGACTTGTCGGGACCGAGCCGGAGAAGCAGGGAGGGGCCGGATCAGAGGAAGCTCGGCCGGACGAGGCCAGGTTTCGGCCAGGGATTGGCCAGTGCCATTTCAACACGAAACCTCCCAGGAGTTGCATCTCAGCCTCGGGACGGGCATGTCCTCCTACAGGCGGACTTTGAAAGAAAGTGCACAAGAGAAAGAACCCTAATCAGTGGGTGGTTTTATCGATACAGAGGGAGCCCAAAACCCACCGAAATCGGCCTGGAACCAATGAGCAGGAACCCGGGAACCCGGAACTGAGAACCCGGGAACCCAGCCAGTTGCCCAAATCGGCGGGAAACTTTCGCCAAATCCTTCACTTCCCGCTAGGACCCCTTCAGTGCAAGCACCGGTTGGGGAAATATGGAGCAACTGACAACAAAAATACCCAACAAAAGTCCACAATGTTCAAGACATCGGTCCCTGACGATTTGTTTTGCTATTTCTGAATCGTGCTCCTGCAAAGCCATACACCCGGCTTGATCCTAGCCTTAGGTCGGGCATGCCCTCGCACAGGCGGATTTTGGGCGAAAGTTTCAACAAAAACAAAACCAAAACAACTTTCAAACATAATCAGAAGTAATCGAAAATCCGAGCTTTGGATGTTTGGATTATCCCAGAGTAGTCGTAACGTCCCCACAGTAGTTCCTTAGTATGTTTGGATACTCCTCCTGCAGAGGGAAACGCCCGGCTTAGTCTTGGCCCGTGGTTGCCTCTCGGCGCGTGCCGCCGGGGGGGCGCGGGGGCGCCCAAGAGAGAGGGGGGCGTCCGAGAGGGGCGCGTGCACGTCGTCGTCCAGGGCACGTGCGCGGAGCGGGGGGGGGGGCCAGGGAACGTGCTGGAGCAAGAGGAGGGGCCACGACATCGGGGGAAGGATCTCAGGGCCCTGGCCCTGAGATTCCCCCCCCCGCTGGTCATCAACCCCCCCCCTGCCTCTCTCTGCCGCCCCCGACCCTGGCCCTCGTCCCGCACCTCTCCTCCCGGCCCGTGCTCACTCCTGGGTGCCTCGGCCAGCGAGGAGGAGGAGGAGGAGGAGGAGGAGGAGGAGGAGAAGCAGTGTAAACCCAGCCCGCATCAACGATGTTGCAAGCAAAAAACATCCCTCAAGCTAAATCTTCATGGGTCCCTGCAATAATCGATGCTCATTGCGGGCAGTGCCGAATTGGAACACAACCGCCTGAGAATCCCCAATCTGCTCAAACACCATCCCAGGGACTTCAACGCCACGATTAAGCGTGACTGTTGCGTCCTGACCACCCTCAGACGCACCAGGACAACATTCCTGGGATTTCACAAGCGCGAATCAACGTGACTGTTGCGCCCTGACAACCTTTAGTCACACCAGCACGCAATTCCTGGGACTTGAACCATGCGAACTCTTGAGACTGTTACAAACTTTGGAAACGAGTGAACGCGACGCTAAAGCGAGACACGCACTTTGGACAGGGACCGCCCTCCATCAATAAAACTGTTGCACACCTGTAAAACGAATATGCGCGGCGCTAACACGAGAGCGACATATTGAAAACGGGCCGCCCTTCATCCGAAAGCCGCGACAGGAAGGTGTTCGTTATAAGGAAAAGAGAAGAAGGAGGCGGAGGCAAAGCAGGAGAATAGAGGCCTCCTAGATCGTCTCGGAGTAGATGTGGTCGGAGGGTCGCGCCGCATCGGCGACGTCGGCGATGCAGCGGCGCCGTCGGCGTGGAGAACATCGGCCTCCGCATCGAGCCGCATTGGCGATGCATCGGCCATGCGGCGCGATCCTCCGACCCTATCTACTCGGACCCCATCTGGGAGGCCTAGAGACGAGGAGGACGACGGAGCTCGGTGGGTAGAAACCACGGGCAGGGAGAATCGGGAGCGGCCAAGAGGGGGGTGTCCAAGAGGGGGGGGTGCAAATCATGACCGGCAGCATGTGCGCGGCCCAGCGGGGAGGCCAGGGACGTAATGGAGTAAGAGGAGGCGCCATGAAATCTGGCGAAATATCATGACCCCCGCCATGAGATCCACCCCCCCTAGTCATCACCCCCCTCTTTGACGCCCCCGAGAGAAACGCCCAGGGGCGTTTTCTCCCCTCCTCCCTCGCCCGCCCTCCCCCTCGCCGGCGGCTCCAGCCTCCTCCCTCCTCCACCTCTTCGTCCTCCTCCCGCCTCCCTCCTCACCCCTTCGCCCGTGCCCCCTTCTCGCCTCCCTCCCTCGCTCCTTCTCCTCCTCCTCCTCCTCCGCATCCTTCTCCTCCTCCTCATCATCATCCCTTCTCCACTCCCCCCCATGCCGTAGTCTCACTCGAGACACGCGGGCCGTCCCCATGCCGCTGCCAGCCAGCCACATGCCTCTCCTGTCCATCCGTGGCTGTGAACACGTATTGGCGCTTGCGTATCCTCTGGAACACTCGGGGGGCCTCAAATAATCCCCCAAACCGGCACGGACATCTGAAGGCCTGGGGGGAAATGGAGTCTTCTCGAAGACCCCGGGAATCTGTAGACCTTCCTCTTGCGCCCCCCCTGCCTTGCCTCTCTGTGTCGACCAGCGGTGCCAGCAGCGCGGGTCGGCTGTTTCACTTGGTGCATCCTCGCAGATCATGGCGCTGGCGAGCGACAGAAGGGTATACCCGCCAGTCGGAAGAAGCAGGTAGAAGTACGAAGAAGGAGGGCGTTGAAAAGAGATTGGGTTCGTGGGGGACTCCCGCCCGGAGTAGTCGGCAGGAGCAGGAGGAGGAGCAGCCCACCCCCCATAGGGGACGGAAAAGGTGAGACCACTCAATAAGTGAAGTAGGAAGGCGCCGAAAGTCGATTGGGATCTGGGAATCCAAAGCACCTGCTTCAACGACTGTCGTGCATCGTTGTTCGAGTGTGGCTCTCCCATGTTGCGCTTCACATTGGTCTTCAACGCCTGCGGCAGGTACGCTGACGAACGGCGGGTGGTGTCCAAGTTTGGGATCTCGCCTTGGGGCCCCAGTCATCCGACTGTAAAGCTCACAGGGGTCACAAGGATGAGCATGGTGTCCTTTTGAAAGCATTCGACGCGGAGATCTCGATATGTGCATCGATTTGCCTACACATTTTCCGCTGCGAGCGTCTGCGTGCGAGAAAATCTAAGCATGAACGGTTCTGAGCATGATAATCGGGGGGAACAGGTGAGCCTGAGTGCGAATGAGTCAGAACGTGAGTGGGTCAGAGTATGAGTGAGTCTGTGCGCGCAAGTGTGAATGACTGTGAATAGCCTCAGCGTGGGTGTGAGCGTGAGAGGTCTGAGTGCATTTGAGTGTGCGTGGTCCAAGTGTGAGGGTGGACGTGCAAGGTCTGAATGGTCTGAGTGTGAGTGTGAGTGGCTTAAGTGTGAATGGTCTGTGTGCGAGTGTGAGCTTGAGCCACGTGCATTTGGCACCGCAGAAGAAAGCCGCCCGACACATCCCAGCAAGTTGGAGCCCTTGAGGTGCTGGAGCCACCGCCCCGCTTGAGACATACCCACAGCCTGTGCTGAACGCAGACGAGCCTAGCTGGGGCCCGAAACACGCAAACAGCCGGAGGCGTCCCTTCAATCTGGGCGCGAAGGGGCCTGTGATACACCTCCTGGCGGCTCTGCACCTGGTCAGGTGGAGCCAGCGCCCCGCCTCCGATACCCACACACACAATACAAGCTGATCCGAACGCACGGGATGTCGCGCATGCGAAGCAGGCAAACCGCCTGAGACATCCCCACAATCTCGGCGCGAATCGCTTGAGACCAGCGCCTCGCTTGAGACATCCTCACAAGCTGCTCCGAAAGCGAAGGTTGTTGGGCATGCAAGAAGGCAAACAACCTGACAGGTCCCCACAATCTAGGCGCCAATCCTGGAATGTCCCACCCTGGCGGCTCCCCTCCTGGGTGCTGAAGCCAGACCCTCGCCTGAAACATCCTCATGCATTGATCCGTAAGTAGGGCATGTTACGCATGCAGAAGAATCCAAACGTGAGACCCCAGGAGGTACATTGATGATTTGATGCGGGAACGTTACGCTTTCCATAGCAAAACCATCGGAACGCAAGAAACCCAGGGCACCCTGGAGGCAAGCAGGGTGTTGCTTGAGATGGGCCTCCATTGTAGAAACACCCCCCCGAGAGACTTTAAGCACGGGGCTCTCGTCCGTCACTTCCTCGTGCCCGAGGGCCCGGAGCGAGAGCAGGCGCACAAGCTACACACACACGTGGAGGGCGCCTCCTGCTCCATAGCGAACGGCGCGCCCCATGCTTCCATTGTCGAACGCGGCACCCTGTTCCAGACGGGTTTTCCGCCTGGCCGCAGCAGCTGTTTAGTCGTCCGTCGTTCACGAGGTCGGTCGCCATCGTTTGCCTTGAACCCTGCTGGGTGACGCTGAGGTCTGCTGCCACTGCTCCCCCCTTCGCGCAAGCGCTGATCCCAACAATACGGCTGATCCTGGCTGGCCCATTTAACGGCTCATAGAATTGTTCCTGCACGTTGGACCGCCGCTGACAATGCCAAGCGAGGATGCCAAGCCAACGTAATCACGTCGGTTGCCCAACGTGGTCCTTCACGCACAATGCTCCAAAATGTATTCGAAACCGCTCAAGACCGATCTGAAGCTGTCCCGGGAATCCTGCTAAATCGCGAGACGACCTCTCGTAAGCTGTAATCACCACTTTGTAAATGTCCCGCAAATTCGGCGTCAAGTTGCTCTCCCGCATGTCGTCGAGCAACGACAGCGCATGCCGCCAGTGGCCGCATCTCTCACACGCTATGATTCCGGCGATGTAGCTGACTAGGGCTCACCCGTGGACTACCTACCGTCCACGCAATTTGTACGAAGTGGCATGTGATGTGATGACGCTAACTCGGCGGCGAGCCAGGAGATCATTGGGAGAAGAGGGAATGGGGGGGGCCTCGTTGGGGCTGAAAGGAGGAAGATGCGCTGGTAAGGAGACAAGATTGGCGGCGAGCGAGGGGGGAAGTGAGAAGGAGAATGCCTTCCCAAGGATTTCTCAGAAACCCTCGCACCTTCTGACACGTCCTCTGTCTCCGGGGAAAGACTTGGAGCCTGCCCAGAAGGCTGGGGGGCTTCCAAGCCTTCTGAGAGAAGGCCCGCCGCTTCCCACTTCCCCCAACAGCTTGCCGCCAGCAAGAAACCAGTGGCCAAGAGCGAGGAACGGTGGGCCAAGAGAGAGAGGAACGAGGACCAAGCTGGGGCCAGAAGTGATTCTAGAGAGGCGGGGAGGGACGGGCCTGGAAGAACGCCAGGGAATCTTGGGGACCCGCAAGAAACCCCGTGAACTGGCAAGGACCGCTTGCCTGCTCTTCTGCCCGCCTGGTGCCCTGCTGCCGACATGGCTGGACTACTGAACCGATCGCTTCTCACCTGATGGACCGCGGACTGGTTGCTTGCTCTTCCCTGAACAGCTTGTGTTTGAGAATCCTGCGCCTGGCTGCTGCTGTCCCCCCGGCTGCTCATCGTCGAACTCTTCGGCGTCTGAGCGTCCGTTCCTCCTCTCGACCGTCCCCCCCTCCGCTCGCCAGCCAATTCGCTAGCCACTGCCCCTGCCTAATTTCTCGCTGGAGCGGAGTTCGCCGCCTCGCCGCTGCCGATCGAGAGTCCTGTTAACTTCTGGTAAGCAACCAAATGCGGGGATCGCCTGATGTGTAGTCGGTCGGGTGCATGTGGCCTCCCGTGGTCACCAGGTGGTCCTGGTCCCCGGTGGTCTCCCATCGCATTCAGTTCGTTGCCGGGAGTAGAGCTGCTACAGCTACTCCAGTTGATATTCCTAGTTCTGGCACCTTGCTCCCACTCCGATGTCAAGTAGCAGAAGCAATAGCACAAGTTCTACGACGTACCATTCGTATACATACTGCTACTGGGATATGAGTATTGGTCTACATCTGGCGACTACCCTGGGCAGCAATATCAGCAACGACATGCAAACATCAGAATGCATCTGGCATCATGTGCTCACATCGTATTGCTCGTACCATGCAAGGTGGAAGTGTCATTAGTATCGTACTGCTAGGGGATAGCGACGATCACAAAGATATTACTGACAAGGATCTCGTATTAATACTCGTAGTGGGAACAGACTCGTAGTAGGAACAGGCTGCCGACTAACTAAACGAAGCCAGGACGAGGATTGCACCCGGTGAGGACGAATCGAGAATCTGTGAGATCTTCCGGCTCTGGAGGATGTTTCGGGCGCCGCGGCCTTCTCAGAGCGTTCCGGGACGCTCTGGGAGCGTTCCGGAACGCTCTGGAATGAATGCGTTCTCGTCATAGCCCCGTCCGACCCTCTGATAAACCCTCTCGGGCCGTCTAGGGGCCATCCCAGAGGCCCATTGGGTAGTCGTGGACTGGCAGGAGGCTGCGAAGGCGAGAGCGCTGGAATTCAGCAACACGGATGATGCTTGGCCCCTCGGAGACCTCCCAAGGCGTCTGAGGGTCCTCATGTGCCGTCTGGGGGCCCCTTTGGAATTATTTCCGGCCCCATGAAGGGCTATCGAGGGCCTGCCCAGGTCACCTTGGTGGCATCTTGGGGCATCTTGGCACCTTGTTCAAGCTCATGGGTCTGTCTAGGGGCGTCCGAAGCCGCCGGGGGGGGGCCAAGCCCCACTCGGTGCAAGACCCCTCCTGCACGCGCGGGAACCTGCAATGTAGTGACGAAGACGGTATTCGGATCCTGCTTCGCCTCCCACATCTCGCTCAGCAACGCTAGAACCCGCTGCCACTGCTTGCCCTTCCCGCACGCGCTGATCCCAGCGTTGTAGCTGACCCGGCGTTGTAATCTAGACTAAGGCTGACCCGTGGACTCCGTCCACGGACTCTGCACGAACTGGCACGTGCTTGTGGACATGCTGCCGAAAAGCTGAAATCACAGCGTCAGGCTCGGCGCTCGCTTTCGGCGCATACTACTGCGTGCTGCTGCTGCCGCTTCTGTCGCTTCTTGCTACTTGATCCTAACCTGTCCTCCTCCTTCTCCTCTTCTTCCTTCTCCTGGTCCTCCTCTCCTCGTCCCCTGGATCTTTCATCCCCTCGACTATGCGTCGTCAATCGTCGATCCTAAGACGGCACCCCCGAAACCACAAGCGTCCAGGGGCATCGGAGCGTGGAAAACAACTCCTCCGGGCGTGCGATCAGCCTCTCGCCCATCGTTCGCTGCCCGTGTCTTGCGAGCAGCTTAGAAGCCTCTTCTGGGGGCCTCCTGGTCGGGGGCCTCTAGGGGGTCTTGTCGGCCTCGTCGGGACCTCTGGGGCCGCCTTGGGCGCCTCGTGGGCCGTCTTGGGGCTGTCTCGGGTGGCTCTCGGGCCGTTTTGGGGCCGCTTTGGGCCGCCTTAGCCGTTCTTGAGGCCGCCTGGGGGTCCTTTTGGGTTGTTGTGGGCGCCTCCTGGTCAGTCCTGAAGCCGTCCTGGGACGTCTTGGACCCTCTGGGGGGCCTTTGGGGCCGTCTCGGGGCAAACCCAGAAGGTAGTAGGCCCGTCTTGCATTGTGGAAACAAGGCGAGGATGCCAAAAACATACGTGTTCCAAAACAGTTGGAACGATTTTTGCTTCTTGGGGTCATCGCCCTCTTGGAAGACTTCCTGGAGGCCTTTTGGGGCGTCTTGGAGGCCTCTTCGGCGGCATTGGGGCCCACCCGAGCGTCTGGAAACCATCTTGGGACCGTCTTAGTTGGCGGCGCTCAGAGGGGGTAATTCGGGGGAGGAGGGAAGGCTTCTTGGAGGTTGCTTCTTCGACGGCGCCGGCCCTGCATCCACAGACAAGGCCCGCGCCTTCTAAGAAGCACGGGTCCTTCTGAGAAGCCTTCCCCTTTCGGGGATGGACAGACCTCCTTTTAGTAAAACGTGGTTTAGTGAAAGCGACTTCGGGCCGCAACCTGGCGGGCGCAAGCCTGGGAAAAAACGGCCGCGGCGCCCTCTCGAGAACCGAAAACTGACAATTCACTGATCGACGTGTCAGGGTAGGAGGTCTATCCACCTCCGACCCTTTTGTTAGGCCTCCTTGGGGCCTGCGGCCCTCCGGAGAGGGTCCACCTCTTGGGGCCGTCTTTTGGGCCTCCTGGACGATGCTGGTGGCATCTGGACACAGACATGATCGCGTCGAAAAAGATCAGGACGGGAGGTATTTGGCCGTTTTCGGCCTCTGGGAGCCCTCGCCAGGCCTCGGGACCGTTAAAAAATGACTCAGGATGCAAAGCCGGTCCTGGGGAAAGGGTCTGGACTTCCAGGGACGCTGTCCTCAACAGAAATAAGGACGTCGCATGTCTGGGGAACAAGCTCGGGGCCACCTTGGGCCGTCTTAGGGCCCTCTTGGGTGCGGCTTGGGCCGTCGCGGGGCGATCTCTGAGGCCTCTCAGGTTATCGTGGGCGCTCTCAAGCAGGAACTAAGGAAAAGAAGAACATTGACCTGTTCCGAAGCCGCCAAGAGCATGTACATCGCTTCCGCTTCCGGAGGCCCTCTCACGGGATGTCTTAGAACCTTCTCGGGCTATGCTAGGGGCCTTCTGGGCCGTGTTGGGGCTTTCCTGGGCCGTCCTGGAGCCATCCTGTACTCTCTCGGGCCAGGGCGGCGGCGCCCCTCCAGCGAGGCCGAAGAGGCACCGCCGCCCAGGGGAGGGTCGCACTTTTGCACACGGCCTGTCTAGCACGCAGACATCCCGCACTGTAGTGCTCATGACGTCGGGCGCCAGCTTCGCCTCCCTCATCTCACCAAGCAGCGCCAAAGCCCGCGGCCACTGATCGCCCTTCTCACACGCGCTGATCCCAGCGCTATAACCGATAACGGTGGGCTCCAGCTTCGCCTCCAGCATTGCGCTGAGCAGCGCCAAAGCCTGCTGCCACTGGTCGCCCTTCTCGCAAGCGCTGATTCCGGCGCTGTAGCTGACTGGGGCGAACCCGTGGACTTCGCCCACGGCCAGCAGGCCCCCCGGCGCGCCTCCACACGCCTTCGGTTACTGCTTCCGGCCGCCTTGCCGAAGTTGGAAGGCGGGCGCTTCCTCCTCTTCGCCCGCCGTCCGCTCCACGTCCGCCTGGACAGCCTCCGGAGCATCACAGATGGCAATGGTGGGTCTGCGGTGTGCCTTTCGCCGCTTGTCTGCTTCCCCTGGTTGAGCCATCTTGAGAGCACCTGGGGCGGAGCAAAGGGTCACCCAGAGGGCTCTGGTGACCTTTTCCCGGTTGCCTCTTCGAAGCCTGATAGCGGGCGCTGCCTTCTGCTTGGGAACCGTTTGGGGCCTCTCGGGGTTTCTTCTCGGCCTCCTGGGGGCCTCTTGGGTCCCTCTTTGGCCGTCTTGCCGCCTCCTGGGGTCCTCGTGGGGCCCTCTTGGGCCGTCTTGGGTGCCTCTCGGGGCCGTCGGGGGCCGTCTTGAGCCGTCTTGGGACCGTCTAGAGGCCCTACTTTGCGCTCTCTGGCCGCGCTTGGGGCTGTCTTGGGTGCTTCTTGGGCTGTCATGGTCGCCGCAGGAGCCGTCCAGGGGCCTCCTGGGGCCGTCGTGAAGGCCTGCTGTGGCCCTCCTAAGGCGTCCTGGGGCGAGCTTGGGGGTCTGCATTGTCGTCTGGGGCGCTGTGCAAACGAAAAACATGGGAAGTACGAAGATGTACGTCTTCCCCAGGGTTTGGCATGGTTTGTGCCTGTTCAGGCTCTGTCGGGACTCTTCTGGGAGCCCACTTGGAGCGCTTTGGGAGCCTCCTGGGCCGTGTGGAAGCTATCTTGAGCGTCTTCGAGCGCTCC
>CAUYUJ010004158.1:52500-65000 GCA_963575745.1 Prorocentrum cordatum | reverse complement strand
CGCCAAACGTTTCAACGGTGCTCCAACGTGGCTGCCGCCGTTCAAGGGCCCCCTGGGGCCTTTGGGAGGCCTCGTGGGAGTCTCGGGTGTCATCTTGGGGGCGGGGGTGCACGGTTTCCCCCGGGGCCGTAGGCGATCGGAGGAGGAGGAGGAGGAGGAAGAAGAGGAGGACGAGGATGAGGAGGGGGAGGAGGAGGAGGAAGATGAGGCGTAGGGGAAAAAGGAGGGGGAGAAGAAGGAGGAGGGAGGAGGAGGAGCAGGGGGGAGAGGGGGAGGGAGGAGGAGGAGGAGGAGGAGGAGGAGGAGGAGGAGGAGGAGGCCCAGCGTCTGAATGAAGAGGAGGAGGAGGAGGAGGAGGAGGAGGAGGAGGAGGAGGAGGAGGAGGAGCGGGTCGCCAAAGCCCTTCGTAGAAACCCTCCAGGCCAGGGCCCCCCTCTGGGGGCCTTCGGGGGTCGGGGTGATATTGGAGGTTCCCTCGGTCGTCTTACAGCGTCGGAGGCCTGAAAAGGCGAGGACGTCAATCCCCTTCCAACACCTGGGGGAGGGCAATCAATGACTTGGTTCTGTCGGGGCCCTCTTGGGGGGCCTCTGGGAGCTCGGATCCCTCTTCGGCCGCATTTGGGCTCTGATGGGTCGTCTGAACACTATGTTGGCAACCTCTTCGACCTGCTGGGCGCGATTCAGGCCATCTTGGCTCGTCTAGGAGCCCTCTTGGACCGTCTTGTTTGATAGGTGCTTGCTTGCTGTTGTGTTTGCGTGCTACTTGCTTGATGCTTGCTTGCTGTTCGCTGCGATGTCGATTGCTGCTGCGTGCGGTTTACGATTGCTGCTTGTTGCTGTCGTGTGTTGCCTGTGGGCTGTAGCCGGTTGTTGCTGGTGGCTCTCATTCCGCTTTGCTGCTGCTACGAATGGAATGCTGATTATGCTTGGTGTTGCCGGCTGCCCATGGCTGCTGCTGAAAGCTCGTGGACACCTGTGCAATCTCATGGGGCATCTTGAACCGTAATGAGGGGGACCTGGGGATATCGCACACGCAAGCGTACTAGAAGGGATGGGTGAATGCTTGGGTGGACGCTGCACTACGCCACATCTCGGAGAACACACTTGCGGCGACGCGGCTTGGCCGAACAACCGCAGAACGGAAGAGCAATGCATCCGAGAGGACAATATTGTTCGCTGCACGCACGGACGGCGGATGCAACGCTGCGATCTGAGGAAGGGAAGTTCCGTTTTGCACGCGGCCCTTGCGTTAAAGGGCCACCAGGACAGCCTTGGAGCCCTCCGCTGAAGCCCCGTGGCCCGTGCCTGCGGAAGGCCTCCAGGGCGACCCAAGTGTGACAAACACTTGGCTCGCCCTGGAGGCTCGAGTGTGAAAAAACAGTCCAATTGTTACCATACTTGAGCTTTGAATTCTATCATACTTGAGCCTTCGTGGGCAAGGCCTTGCCCTCGTCGACGGCTTCGCGGCCAGTGTGCAAAGGGGGGGCGTCGAGGACGGCCCCAGACCCCCCCGCACAAGGCCACCAAAAAAGCGTGCCCACGAAGGCCTTCCTGGCAGGTTCCAGACCCTTGGTAGAGAGGGCCCCGCCCCCTCACGCGGCCTCCTCCTCCTCCTCCTCCTCCTCCTCCTCCGCCTCCTCCTCCTTCTACTCCTCCGCCTCATCCTCCTTCTCCTCCTCCTCCTCCTCCTCCTCCGCCTCCCTCCTCCTCCTCCTCCTCCTCCGCCTCCTCCTCCTCCTCCACCACGCGCCCCCCTCACGCAGCCCCCTCGGGGCCCGACCCTTTCTGGTCAGGTCCACGCGGCTCTTGTGCGGGGCGCTTTCAAGAGCACTCCGGAGAACCCGCGGCATGTCTGCACCAAGACCTCTGGGGCAGCCCCAGAGCTGCCTTCGTGGACGAGGCCCAGATCCCCCCGCGTCTCGCGGCCAGTGTGTGGGAGCATCCAAAAAAAAGATTAGGAGCTCCTGCCTGCAGCCGCGCGACTCTTTTCCACGAAAGCCTCCAGGGCGGTCCGGGAGCCTGCGTGGACAAACTCCGCCGAACATGCTGCTGCTCCACCTCGTTGTCGTCCCTCCTCCTCCTCCTCCTCCTCCTCCTCCTCCTCCTCCTCCTCGCCTCTCCGTCCTCCTCGTCGTTTTTTTGCGTTGAGCGGACTCTAGGTGCAAGCCTTAGCGTTTTCCTCCTCCTCTTCCTCCTCCTCCTCCTCCTCCTCCTTCTCCTCCTCGACCTCGACCTCCTCGTCCTTCGCTCACTAGTCCTCTGACTCCGACTCCGTCATCGGTGCTGATGCTCCCTGCCGCTTCTCGTGTCGACGCCACGTGCTGCTCAGCCGCGGTGCCCGGGGACCGAAGGGATGAGAAGCGTCTTAGGGGCCTCCGGCAGGGGCCTTTTCCGGGGCTCCCTGAGGCCTCTGGGAGCCTGTTGGGGGCCTCCCTGGAGGCCTCGGCCTTCTGGGGCCCTCTTGGGGGCGTCTTGGGGGTCTGCTGGCCGTGGCAGGGGTCCGATCGTGGAGAACCCTCTCGATTTCGAATTCGGGACTCCCCTCTTGGGCCCCTCGTGGGTCCGTCCGGGGAACCTGTTCGGCAGTGTTGGGCGTCTCCCGGGCCGTCTTGGGCGCCTACTGGGCCGTCTTATGAGAGGATCTTCTGGAGGCCGCATGGGCCGCGTTCGGCTGATTTCGGAAGACCTCCGGGCCGTCTTGGGTGTTGCGGGGCCGGAGAAACAAATGTACGAATAAATGCAGCAATAAGCTAAGGGAAATTCGCAATGTGTGTCCTCAGCGCTCCTCTTGAAGCCTTCTCGTGCTGTGCTTGGGGCCCCTTTCGACGGTCTTAGGCCATGTTGGGGCCCTCTTGGGCTGTCCGGGGCACAGCCGCACTTGGTACAGAATAGCATCCTTCAAGAACATGAGACCCTCCTCCGGCCTAAACCCACTGTACATCCAGGGGTGTTTTTGTTCCCCTAGGGCGCACAAGAACATCCAACAAACACGAAAAACACTAGGGTACCCTCCCCGAGCCGACCTCGATCTCATGCCTCGATCCGGACGTATCTCTGGCGGCCATCGTGAGCCCTCTCTCGGCGCCCTCTTGAACTGCCTTGCGGCTCTGCGGTGCCAGGGCGGCGTCATATGCCCGGGGCGGAACCGCGGAGGCGCCGCGGCCCACGAAGAAGAGCCTGTACGGACACCCGTCTGGCACGCAGAACGCCCGGCACTGCAGTACGGCGAGGGCATGGGACAAGGAACCCCTGGGTAAGGAATCCAACGTCTGGCCGCCAGTGGATCACAGGCCTGGCCATGGATATCACCGCCGCCCTCATCAGATAAGGAATCCTCCACGGCCTGAAACCGCCTGGGCACATCCCTGAACGAACGTTTTCACCGTATAAATATCGTCGGGCTGCAGCTTCGCCTCCCACATCTCTCCAAGCAGCGCCATCGACCGCTGCCACTGCTCGCCAGCCTGGCACGCGCTGATCCCGGCGTTGTAGCTGATGCATTCTAGTAGAGACTAGGGCTGACCCGTGGCCTAACGGCCACAGCATATGCCCGACACCCGCGTGAAGCACGTCGCAGAGCACGCGGCCCAGTATGGGCGGCGCGCCCGCCACGGAGGCGAGCCGACTCCGCCCTGGAGTATCATCGATGCCGCTCCTCTTCTCCTCCTCGTCGTCCTTCTCCTCTCCAGGAGACACGCGCCCAGGCTCCATGCAGCGTCTAAGACGATCCTGCTGGGCCTGCGTCAGGGCCTCTCGTCTCTGCTCCGCCCTGCTGTCGTGGAGGCAGGTTTAAAGGCTCCTTCGGGGCCGCCTTGAAGCTGTGTGGGGGGCCTGTTAGGGCCTGTGGGCTTTCTCGGAGCTCTCATCGGCCGACTTGGGCGCTACCTGGGCCGTCTTGTGATCGTCTGGGCCTCTTGGGCCGTCCTGGGGCCGTCTTGTGCCGTCCTGAGGCTCGTATGGGGACACCTGGGGACGCCTTGGGGACATTTGGCTGGCCTCTAGGGCCTGCTGGTAGCGATTGCCCAATGAATTGTGACGGGTTGGGCCCTTCGGTGCTGCCTTGGGGGGCCTGTTGACATCTCTCGGGACGGTTTGGGGCCTCGTGAGCCGTCGTCAAGATCCTTAGGCCGTCTTGGGGCCGTCCTGGGCCTCATCGGCCGTCTTTGGGCCCTACTGGGCCGTGAAAAGGGGGCGTGGCCCGAGGCCTGCAGGGCTGTCCGAGCTGTCGCGGGGGCGCGTTTCGGCCTCCCGGGGCCTCTCGGACTTGGAAAAGCCGGATTGATGCACAGCCCCTTCTGGCGCGAGCGTGCTCCTGCATTTTAGAAGAGGTGACGTCGGGCTCCAGCATAGCCTCCCACATCTCGCTCAGCAGCGCCAGCGCCCACTGCCACTGCTCGCCCTTCTCGCACGAGCTGATCCCAGCGTTGTAGCTGATCACGTTGCGCTCAATCTTCGTCTCCCACATCTCGCTGAGCAGCGTCACCGCCCTCTGCCATTGCTCACCCTTCCCGCACGCGCTGATCGCAGCGGTGCAGCTGACTAGGGCTGACCCGTGGACTCACATACACTCAAGCTTACTCGCATGCGAGGGCGAGGATCGCTTGCCTGCATGCGTGCTGCCATGATTGCGTGGCTGCTAGCCTTATGGCCTGCGTGCCGCTGTAGTGCTTGCCTGACTGCTTGCTCGACTGCTCGTTGCAGCTGACTGCTGCCTGAGATTGCATGCTACTGTTTGCTATTGTGGGCTAGGTCCTACTGCTCCGGCCAGTTGTTCGCGTGTGCGTGCTGTGGCATGATGCGAAGTGGTGCTATGGCTAGCGCGTGGTACGACTGCTGCGAGGATGGCGGAAGGAGGAGAGAGGAGCGCGATTGAGGTATGGGCGACACGCGAGGAGCGAGGAGCGAAGCGCGACGAGGGGGCAGTGGAGGGCGAAGACCGAGGAGCGAGGGAGAAGCGAGGGCCGAGGGGGCGACGAGAACGAGCGCACGACGAGCCTCGAGGACGGGCCGGAGCAGAGGGGCCAGGACCGACGAGCGAGGCGCGAGGAGAGAGAGGAGAGGAGCAGGGCGGGGAGCCGAGAGCAGGGGCCCCGGGGAACGAGGAGCACGCGGGGCACGGCCACCGCGGGGCTCTCTCCCGATCCCCCCGCGCGTCTGGCCGATGGAGAGAGGGGCTCTTTGGGGGGGGAGGTCTCGGAGGCCTACTGGCCGCCACGGGGGCCAGATTGGGGGAGAGTAAAACGACGCGAAGATCGGGACAAAATCGGATCGGGATAACTCGAAATCTCTGAGAATCGGCGGGTGTGGAGGATGTATTGGGCGCCGCGGCCGCTCCAGAGCGTTCCAGAACGCTCTGAGAGCGCTCCGGAACGCTCTGGAGCGATTTATCCCGATCCTAGCCTTGTTTTAGAGAGGGCTCCGGATGTCGGTTCGCTTTCGCTGTCTTGGGCTTCTCGGGCTCCCTCGGGGGCCCCTGGGGCGGGTCCATCGTGGAAGCCTCTGGGATCGTCTTGGGATGGCCGCTCGGCCGGCCTCGGGCCCGAAACAGCCAGCGTACGAGGTCCCTTTCACACAAACAAGCCAGAGTCCTTGCATCTGGGGTGCCTCGGTCCTATCGGGGCCAAGGGACGTCATCGGAGCCTCTTGGGCCGTCTTGGGGGTCACGGTGACCCGTGTTGGGGCCCGATTGTTCGGTCCTGACTACATGCGGTGACATGTGGGCGCTCACTTGCAGCTCATGGGGCTCTCTGGGGGCCTCCGAGCGCCTCCGAAGCCGCCAGGGGCGAAGTAAGACTCGATTCTCCGGCATTTCTCGCACTTGCGTTTTCCTGCAGCGTAGGGGAGATGTCGTCGGGCTCTAGCTTCGCCTCCCGCATCTCGCTGAGCAGCGTTAAAGATCGCTGCCACTGCTCGCCCTTTGCGCACGCGCTGATCCCGGCGTTGTAGCTGACCAGGGCTGACCCTTGGACTACGTCCACTTGCTGGGTGAAGGGGTGCTGCCGCAAGGCGATCAGTATGATTGGCGTCACGTTCGCCTGCCACACATCGCTGAGCGAGAAGACGGACGAGCGTCTGGAGGCCCCACCTGGGGCGCTGAAGGGCTCCCTTGGGATCGGGTCGGGCTTTGTCGGTGCGTTGGGTCCGACCTTCTCGGGGCGTTCTGGGGCCGTCTGGGGGCCCTCTGAGGGGCCCTCTGAGGGGCCCTAAGATCACCAACACGCCTCCAAGATGGCCCCACAATGGCCGCCCGCCCAGAATCGGTGGGAGCGATTCTGGGCCACCGGGCCGCCGACCCAGAATCCCGCCCGACGCGCCCTGGGCGGCCGCGCGCGCTTCCGGGGTCGGCCGAGGCGATTCTGGGCCACCAGAAGAGCGAAACACGGCATGGCCCCAAGAGGCCGCGGAGAGGGCTCCAGACCGACAAAAAGGGCGAGGGATTTTGTGACCAAATTCGGCAGGGAGCGCCAAACAAGCATCAAAGGCCCATGGTGTGCTGGTAGCCGTTTTGGGACCGTCTGTGGCCGTCTTAGGCCGTCTTTGGCTGCTGTTGGTGCTGTCTTCGGTGCTTCTTGGGCCGTGATCTTGGGGCCTCTGGGGGTCGTTTTGGAGCCTCAGCGCTTCTTTTCGGTCTCCTGGAAACCTCCTGGGCCGTGTGGAGGCGGTCGGGGGCCGTCTGAGGGTTGTCTGGGGCCGTCTTGTGCGTCTCTGGAGCAGTCTGGAAACCGTCTGGCGGTCGTCTAAAGCAGTCCTGGGCCACTCTTGAGTTTATCTTTGGTGCCCTGTGGGCCGCCAGGGGTGCCTCAGGAGCCGTCCTAGGACCATCTTGGGCCTCTGAATGGCCGTCTTGGACGCTATGAAGAGGGCAAGCCCAGGAACTGCCAACATGTACGCTTTCCTGGGTGAATGGGACGATTTTTCAAAGTTTGGGCTCTCTTGGGGCTCGTCGTGGAGCCCACTTGGCGCGTTTTGGAAGCCTCTTGGGACGTCTGGAGGCCGTCTGAGGCGTTGTCGGGGCCGTTGGGGGGTTGCCTGGGGCAGCCTTGGGCGTCCCTGGAGCAGTCGGGGCACTGTCTGGGGGTCATCTTGGGACGTCCTGGGCCGCTCTTGAGGCTGTCTTGGGTACCCCGTGAGCCGCCAGGGACGCCTCAGGAGCCGTCCTGGGGCCATCTTGGGACCCTGTATGGCCGTCTTGGACGCTACGAAGAGGGCAATCCCGGGAACTGCCAAAATGCAGTTTCCCCCAATGGAATGGGACGATCTTTTAATTTTCGGGCTCTCTTGGGGGTCGTCGTGACCCCCACTTGGAACGTTTTGGAAGCCTCTTGGGCCGTCTGGAGGCCGTCTGAGGCGTTGTCGGGGCCGTTTGGGGTTGCTCGGGGCAGCCTTGGGCGTCCCTGGAGGCAGTCTGGGCACCGTCTGGGGGTCGTTTTGGGCCGTCTTGGGCCGCTCTTGGGGCTGTCGTGGGTGCCCCGTGGGCCGATAGGGGTTCCTGGGGGGCCGTCCTGGGGTCATCTTGAGCCGTCTTGGGGCCCTCACCGGGGCATCTTGCGGCGATCTTGGGGGCCCCTTCTGGCCGTCGTGGGCGCCTCGGACGATTTTCTGGTGTTCGGGCTCTCTTGGGGCTCGTCGTGAAGCCCACTTGGAGCGTGTCGGAAGCCTCTTGGATTGTCTTCGGCCGTCTGGGGGCCCTCTTGGGGGCTTCCTGGGGCGTCTCGGAACGCTCTTGGGCCATCTTGGAAGCTCTCCGAGGCCTGCAGAAGCTCGCAGGGTCCGCTGCCACCGATCGGCACCTCCGCGAGCGCTGGCTCGGCGTGTCCAGCGTGTGCGTGTATCCGATTGTATAGTTAGACCACGTGCTGCTACTGCTGCTTGCTTGCTGACTTGCTTACTGCTCGCTGCTTACTTTCGTGCTGGCTTGTTTGCCGCTTATTGCTGCTGCTGCTGCTGCTGCTGTTGCCGCTGCTGCTGTTGCTGCTGCTTGCTGCAACTCTCAGCCAACATCTGATTTGGGACTGCCATGACTGAGTCAGGGTTGTTTCGTGCCTTCTTTGGCGTTTCTTGCGCTACATAAGATGCCCGGTGGGCCTGTGGGCTGTAATGGGGGTTGCCCGAGGACGTCATGGGCCGCCGTGCGGCGATGTTGAACGGCCTCGAAAGCCAAAGCTGGAAATCCCACCAGCCCTCTGGGCGCATGTGGTTGAATGAACTCTTGTCTTCTCTCTTTCCAAAACCCTGCCTTCCACTGCTCCGGGGACAGGTTCGCCCCTTCTCTAGTTTTGTCCTTCCCTGGACGTGGACGGGACGCCCCGCGATGGGGTTTGATCGCGCAAGATGGCCCAAGATGGTTCCAATAGGGCCTCAGAAAGCGTAAGATACCTCCAATATGGCCCGAGATAACCGCACATGGGTCAGGATGGCGTACGACACGCATCTAGAAAACAAAGAGCCTCAAAACGGCCCCATAGCTGCTTCAAGCGCCCCCCGAAAACTCCAAAGACACTCGCCAACGAAACCCCAATGGCTTCAAGACGTAATTGCCAAAAAAAAATCTGTGTTGCGTTTTCGCCCCTTCGCTTCCGATGGGCTTCGGAAGCCTCAAGATTGCCCCAAGACGGCTCCAGAGACCCCACAAAAACGCCCTAGAGGGCCCACAAAGAGCCCCAAGTACGCCCAAGTGCGCTCCAAGAGCGGCCGCAGAGGGATTCACAACGCAAGTGCTGAGCCTCCCTGAGGATCCTAATATGATGTCTCCGCTCTGTTTGAGCCATGGTGGCCAAGACGGCCCCAATAGGCTTCCCAGACAGCCCCAAAGAGACCTAGGAAGGCTCCAAGACCCCCCCACAACAACAACAACAAAAAAAAACTCACGGGCGCTCCACGAGGGACTCAAGATGGCATTCAGGGTCCTCCAAGACCATGTTTCTGGATGGGCTGGAAGCGATACTTTTTCATCGCGACCGTAGCGACACATCGCCCGGCGTCAAGTCAACGTGCAGCTAACGAGCAGCGGGCTAAATTAGGCCCTAAACGACAGGAGCGGGCTACGCTGCCAGTCAGGAAACGAAACCGACGCTGAAGACCAGGTGGTACACGCCGAAGCCGACGAAGGCCAGGAGGGAGGCCTCGATGCACACCAAAATGGCGAATGAATTAATACGTGACCAAGTCCAGGAAGAGGACCAAGACAAGTCAGGCGGCGTGCAAGTTCTCGACGACCACGAAAAAACGAATGGAAGGCAATGCGAACGCCACGGCGGGGGTCGACAGCCAGGCCAGCGACCCATCGGGGGCGGCAGAGCGCAGTGCCACGAGCCACCACTCACGTGAGAAAGGAGCACGTCAGGCGAAGTGGGGACGCGGGGCCCAATGATGAGGGAGGCGTCCACCAGCCAATGCGCGCCCAGTCGGCGAGGCGGCCCGGCGGTGCAGGCGGCGCGCCCTGGAAAACTGATGGGGATAGGCGGGGCGTCAAGAATCCCACCAGCCCTTCGGGCGTGAGTGGTTTAGCGAGCTCTCTCTGTTCTCAACCCCCCTTCTTCCCCTTCGGGGAGGGGTTTACCCCTCCCCCTACCCCCTCCCCCTGGGCCTGGAGAGGTCCTTCCGCGGGTGGCCGGAGAATCTTTTTCGACTCCTGGGAGGGCTAATTATCCCGGCAAAGCAACCTAACAGCGATGTGTAGAAGCATATCTGAAAGCATTCCCCTTAAGATTCAGATGAAAATCCAGTTGTCGAATTCTGCTGTTCTCGCAGTCGTAGTCGCATTCGCGATGACAGTCGCAGCGGCAACGGCAGTCGCAGTCACAGCCTCAGCCTCAGCCTGCCTCCTCCTCCTCCTCCTCCTCTTCTCCTGTTCCTCCTCCTCCTCCTCCTCCTCCTCCTCCTCCTCTTCCTCCTGCTCGTCCTCGTTCTCGTCCTCCTCGTCTTGCTCGTCCTCCTCCTCCTGGTGCTCTCTCCTCCTCCTCCTCCTCCTCCTCCTCCTCCTCCTCCTCCTCCTCCTCCTGGTGGTCCTCGTTCTCCTCCTCCTGGTGCTCTCCCCCCCCCTCCTCCTCCTCGTCCTCCTCCTCCTCCTCCTCCTCGTCCTCCTCCTCCTCTTCCTCCTCCTCCTCCTCCTCCTCCTGGTAGTCCTCCCCCTCCCCTCCTCCTCCTCCTCCTCCTCTTCCTGGTCGTCCTCGTTCTCGTCCTCCTCGTCTTGCTCGTCCTCCTCCTCCTGGTGTTCTCTCCTCCTCCTCCTCCTCCTCCTCCTCCTCCTCCTCCTCCTGGTGGTCCTCGTTCTCCTCCTCCTGGTACTCTCCCCCCCCCTCCTCCTCCTCCTCGTCCTCGTCCTCCTCCTCCTCCTCCTCCTCCTCCTCCTCCTCCTCCTCCTGGTGCTCCTCCCCCTCCCCTCCTCCTCCTCCTCCTCCTCTTCCTGGTCGTCCTCCTCCTCCTGGTCGTCCTCCTCCTCCTGCTCGTCCTCCTCCTCCTCCTGCTCGTCCTTCTTCTCTTGCTCCTCCTGCTCCTCGTCCTGCTCCTGCTCGTCCTCGTCCTCCTGGTCTTGCTCGTCCTCCTCCTCGTCGTGCTCTTGCCCCTGCTGAAAATGTGGCCCAGGAATTGGAGTTCTGGGAAGTCGAAGAGCACGAAGTTGCCTACAGTTGGCTACGGGCATTCAAAATGTGGCCCGGGAATGGAGTTCTGGGAACTCGAAGAGAACGAAGTGGCCTACAGTTGGCTCCGGGCATTCAAAATGTGGCCCGGGAATGGAGTTCTGGGAACTCGAAGAGCACGAAGTGGCCTACAGTTGGCTCCGGGCATCCAAAATGTGGCCCGGGAATGGAGTTCTGGGAACTCGAAGAGCACGAAGTGGCCTACATTTGGCTCCGGGCATCCAAAATGTGGCCCGGGAATGGAGTTCTGGGAAATGGAAGAGCACGAAGTGGCCTACAGTTGGATCCGGCCCCCCAGAATGTGGCCCGGGAATGGCGTTCTGGGATGTCGAAGAGCACGAAGTGGCCTACAGTTGCATCCGGCCCCCCAGAATGTGGCCTTGGAATGGAGTTCTGGGAAGGCGAAGAGCACGAAGTGTGTGACTGTTGGTGAAAAACGAGCCCGGCTCATGCCGCCCGGAAACGCCCCAACACCTGCCCGGACCCCCCTGTGGAGTGATCTGTGAGCTCTTTTGAGTCAACTAGAAACCTATCAGTCTTCGCTGTTAGGTAAATTCGACACCCCTCACGAGGATTCTGGCCCCGACGGGGGGGGGGGAGAAAAGTGCTCCCCCCATCTGTGATCGATCGCCCGACAGATGGCCCCAAGATTCCTCCCAGACCCCTCCAAGAGGCCTCCAAGAGGCCTCCAAGAGGCCCCAAGAGGCCTCCAAGAGGCCCCCAAGATGCTCCCAAGAGGCCCCCAAGAGGCCCCAAGAGGCTCCCCCGAGGCACCCAAGACGCTCCTGAAGCCCCTGGGTCCGCCAAGAGGCCCCCAAGACGCCCCAAACCGCCTCCAAGAGGCTCCCAAAAGGCACCAAGAGGCTCCCCCAAGGCACCCCAGACGTTCCTACAAGCAAGCCCCTGGGGCCGCCAAGAGGCCCCGGAGACGCTCCAAAAGGCCTCCAAGAGGCTTCCAAAAGACATCTAGTACTACTTCTACTACTTCGACGACGACTACTACTACTACTGCTACTAATACTACTACTACTACTACTACTACTACTACTACTACTACTACTACTACTACTACTACTACTACTACTACTAGTACTACTACTACTACTACCACTACTACTACTACTACTACTACTACTACTATTATTACTACTACTACTACTACTACTACTACTACTATTACTAGTACTAGTACTACTACTTCCACATGATCTGCCACCACTACTACTACTACGACTACTACTACTACTACTACTACTTCTAGTTCTACTACTACTACTCCTACTACAACTACTACTGCTGCGACGACTACTAGTACTACCACTACCACTGCTACTAGTACCACTGCTACTACTACTACTGGGCCTACTACTACTGCTGTAGTACTAAGACTACTACTTCTACTCTTACTAGTACTTCTATTACTGCTACTACCACGACAACTACCACTACCACTACTAAGACTACCATCACTACTACTGCTACTACTACTAGTACTACTACTACTACTACTACTACTACTACTTCTAAATCTAGTACTACTACTTCTACGCATGGTGCTACGGCCTCTACTACTACCAGTACTAGTACTAGTACTAGTACTAGTACTACTACTACTACTACTACTACTATTACTACTACTGCTTCCATATAGACCACTGCTCTAGTGACTGCCACTGCTACTGAGACAACTACTGCGACGACGACGTTGACGACTACGTTTGCTACTACCGCTTATAGTGGTGATACCACTACTACTACTACTACTACTACTACTACTACTACTACTACTACTACTACTACCCCTCCGAGTACTAATACCACTACTGCTCCTACTGGTACTCCTCCTACTACTACTACTAC
>CAUYUJ010004158.1:0-47500 GCA_963575745.1 Prorocentrum cordatum | reverse complement strand
TTCCATCTGAGACGAAGCCAGGACGAGGGTAAAACATCGGGCGAGGATACATCGAGAATCTCTGAGATCCGGCGGCGCTGATGAATCGGGCGCCGCGGCCTCCTCAGAGCGTTCCGGATCGCTCCGAGAGCGTTCCGGAACGTACTTGGACTGATTGATTCTCGACCTGGCCTCTCCTGGAGACATGACCTGAGGAACAGCGAGCCCCTTCCAGACCCAAGGCGGTCCTTTCTGTCAGCGTCTTGGCCGTAGGCGGAAGAGGAGGAGGGAGGAGAAGGAGCAAACAAGCAAGTAAGCAAATCTCGCGGAGTCTCCCGATGGCCTCGGCTACGCATCTAAGCCTCGGACGGACACTTAGGACTCCGAGGGGGTTGCCAGCCACCAACGATTGTATCATGCGCCTTTCGGCGAGTTGCACGAGGAGGAGGAGGAGGAGGAGGAGGAGAAGCAGGAGGAGGAGGGGGAGGAGGAGGAGGAGAAGGAGGAGGAGGAGGAGGAAGAGGAGGAGGAGGAGGAGGAGGAGGAGGAGGACCGGAGGAGACCTGATCCTCGTCCTGTAGCCCCGTCTGGCCGACGTGGCCGTGGCCGGCGGAGGCCGCGCGCGGGCTGCGCTGCCTCGGGGGGAGACCGAGGGCAAGCGGCGCTGCGGCACATCCCCTCGGCGGCCCGCTGGCCCAGGTCCCCCGTCGGGGAGGGCGCCCCGACCGCCCGCCCGCCCAGACGGGGGCCACTCCGAGGACAAAAAAAATCGGCACGGAGCCCCTCAAAAGCTAAGAAGAGAGCACGGGTGCCGGAGGTTCTCGGCGGTCGGCGCGGCCCGGAAGCTCTCTGAGGGATCGTCCCTCGGGGGCCCTGGTGGAAGCGGCTCTGGGCGCAGGCCTCTCCAGGGCCTCCTGCGGCTTCTGTTTGGGCGCCTTTGGGGCCTTCTGGTTGTGTCGGGTGTCATATTGAAGCGGAAGGCGCGACATGTCGTGGCGGCGCGCGCGACATCGCCGCCACGACGGGGCAGCGCATTCGCCCCATTCTTTGACGGGCCTGCGGTGCATGAGCCGGATCATGCGCCCTAAGCTCCGGGCACTGGACCGATCGTTGGACCGAGCGTCGCTGGCGCGACGTCGCAGGCAGCAGCCACCTGCGCGTGCAGCGCATCGAAGCGCGCACTCGAGCGGTCGTCTTTGCGACGAGTCACCGGCGCGCCCACCTCACACGCGAGGTCGCGGCGCCCGGGCAGGGCTCTGTGCTTAGTATCTTTGGCTGAGATTCGGCATGGGAATGGAACTAACATGGCCACGGATGGCATCGCCGTGTGCGCGAAAATGGCGGGGACGGCGGTGGCTGCGATAGCAACGAGGCAACTCAATATCTACATTGCACCCCGTCACGCGGATCGGCTCCCAGTAGGGCATCCCTGCACCGTCTGGATAATCAGGTGAAGTGTGACACGCATGTAGGGCTGACCTGAGAACTACCTTCGCGAAATATGCAGGAATTGGACTTCAACTTCGCAATGTACTACTGCGGGCTGCTGCTTGCTGCCGCTGTTGCCACGTCGTACTGTTGGTAACGCTTTCCGCTGCTGCATACCGTTGACGCGTTTGTCAGCAGGTTGCTGTGGATGCCCCATTCTGCTTGGCGCGTGCTGCTGCTCGCTGCCCGTTGCCGCTGCTTACTGTAGCTGTGTGCCGCCGCTGCTGCTGTCTGACTCGTGCTGCTACCGTTCGCAGCTGCTGCATGATGCTGCGTCTCCCTACCTCTGCTTGTTGACGCAGCCTGGTGCAAGGAGAGGATCGAGGAGCGAGGTGTCAATATCGAGGCAATCGAGGGGGGCGATGGGCGGAAGCGAGAAGCGATCAGCGACGAGCGAGAAGGGGAGAGCGACGGCCGAGGAGAGAACGCCGAGGAGGGAGGCGAGAGAGTCGAGGAGGGAGGTGGCGGAAGGGGGGGAGGGGGCCTCTTAGGGATCCCGTGGGGCCTCGTGGGGGAGAGGCATCCCGGGGTGCCACCCTGGGGGCCTCCTCGGGGTATCTTGGACTCGCCATCGCTCGGACGTCCATTCCCTGTGTTTTTTTCGGTTTCGTGCGTGGTTTTTTCGCCAAATGGTCAAGGATGCTCCTCGATGGTCCTCGCCGAAGGAAAAATGCACACGTCCGAGCGATGCCAAGTGGGGCATTTGGGGGGCCTGCTTGGAAGCGCCTTGGGCTCGCACGCGGCCCTCACACGCCTCCTGAAGCCACCTGGGCGGTCCGTGAAGCAACCGGGGACTGTGTTGGGGGGGCCTGGAGACGCTCGGGGTGATCTTGGGGTGGCTCGGTCTTCTGACTCCGACTCCTCCGCCGATGCCGATGCTCTTCCTCTTCCTCTTCCTCCTCCTCCTCGTCCTCTTTCTGCTCTTCCTCCTTCTGGTCTTCCTTCTCCTCCTCCTCCTCAATCAATATATATATATATATATACATCTTTTTACCGATCAAGTTATAAGGGCTACCATCATGTAGCCCATGCTAACAAGTCTGAGAAGGGCAGGTGGGGCAATGCTGCAACGGCATGCCTTACACGTCGATCTCCCGCGCAACAGCATCCCATACAAGGGCGTCGGGCGCATGAGGACAATCATGACCCGCAACCATCACACGTGCGCCTGAGGCCAGTCGTGAGGTCAGCAGCTGGCGTGGTGGTGGTCTGTGGGGCGATCGCCAAGCCGACGAGAGGGAGCAATCACGGCCCGATTGGGATAGCAGAGGACGTCGAATTGCAAGAGGGTCCCCATAGCCTCGCTGAGATAACGAGCTCTCCATCGAGCCGAAGGGGGCGCTCGCACCCTGGGAGCTGGACCGTCCACGCCCTGAGCCGTGCGCCAGAGTCCACGCGGGGCAGGGTCATAGCCCACCGCGGCATGGAGCCGGGACCGACGAGGAGCGAGACCAGGGGAGGCTCCATCCCGAGACGTGGCCGTCCAAGGAGGGCTACACGCCGGCAGGAAGAAGTAGGGAAAAAAACACGAAGTAGGAACGCGGCTAACTGAGATCGGGTCCAGGCCCTGCCAGAGAGCAGCAAAAGGCAGCAGAGGCCTGTGGACTCTTGACTTTCACCGACCAGCGTGTAAGGGGTGGGCCGCCAAGCCAGGAACACCAGTGGCCCAAGCCGCAGTCACGAGGTGGGGGGCCGTCAGCAGGGGCCAACCGCAGACCGAAGAGTAGCCCCCGCCGCGGAACCAGCAATGTGCCCCTCTCTGAAGAGTCTGGAAGCCTCTTCGTCCTGCCAAGCCAAGTATTGAGCAGGGACCGGCCGTCCCGGCATTCCTGTAGTCATACCACGCAATGTTCTCAGAACCCCAAAATGTTCTAGTAACCAAAACAACATTCTTAGAACATGAACCCGATGTGCTAAAACAAAACAGTCCTAGCTAGACATGTTCTAAGAACATCTCGTGGGAACCACAACAAGTTCTTAGAATATTGTTTGGTGGGGCTATAGGCGAGCCGGCACGCTTCGCCACTGCTTGACTGTACGCGTGATCTATGGGCAGCCAGCAAGGGCGGAGATGGGATGGGATCAGATGCGAGGCAGTGCCAACACCTACCACCACCTCCTCCCCCTCCTCCTCCCTGCTTGCTGTCGGACTTCGACTTCGCCGTGTCGGCTGTTGCTGCTGCTCCTCCTCGTCGTCCCTGCTGCTCCTCCCGCTTGGGGGGCCTCCGGAGCCGTCTTGACTGGCTCTTGGGCCGTATTGTAGGCTCTCTTGGTCTTGGAGGCCGCCTGGGCCGCCTTGGGTCGGTTGACGAAACATTTTGGGCCGCCTTGGGCGACTGGGGGGCCGGCAGCGGGAAGACTAGAGACAGTGTGAAACTCACATGTATGACCTTTGCAGTTCTTCCCCTCCATTTCGGCGCTCTTGGGCTGTCCAGGGACCCTCTGCAGGCCAGTGCGATCTGTCTCGGGGCCCCTGGACTCGCGACCTGTCTTTGGGCTGTCTTGGGCCAGAGCGGCGTCGCCCCCCGGGCGGAGCCAAGGCCAAGGGATCCCCGCGGCCCAGGACAAGGCAGTGGACCCTTCTGGCGTGCAGGATGCCCGGTATTTTGGAACAGATGACCGCGGGCTTCAGCTTCGCCTCCCACATCTCGCTCAGCAGCGCAAGAGCCCGCTGCCACTGTTCGCCCTTCTCGCACGCGCTGATCCCAGCGTTGTAGCTGATGACGTTGGGCTCCAGCTTCGCCTCCCACATCTCGTTGAGCAGCGCCAGAGCCCGCTGCCACTGCCCGCCCTTCTCGCACGCGCTGATCCCAGCGCTGTAGCTGACTAGGGCTGACCCGTGGACTCCGTCCACGACATCTGGCCGAGAGCATTCTTGGGGGAGCGGCGAGGATGCTGCTGAAAAGCTGCCCACATGGCGGTCAACCCCTCGGCTTCGAGGGGGACTCTGGAAGCCCTCTTGGGCTCTCGTCGGTGCCGTCCGGGCCGTCTCGGAACCGTCTTAGGCCGTCTTGGGCGCCCCTTGGGCGATCTGGGGGCCGTCTTGGACCGTCTTGGGCGGCTCTTGGGGCTGTCTTCTTTGGGGTTGTCTTCGGAGGCTCCTGGCCTGTAATTTTCTTGCTCGGGGCCCTGTGGGGAAGCTTCTGGGGAGGTCCCATGGAGAACCTTGGAGATCTGTCGGGCCGGCTTGGGCCAATGTTGCGCCAATCTCGAGCGTGTGTGGCACATCTGGGGGCCTGTTGAGCCAACTTGGAGCCCTCTGGGCCTGTCTTGGGGCTCTCTTTGGGTCCCTTTTCGGCCGTCTGGGAGGCGTCTTGGGAACGCCTTGGGCGGTCTTGATTCGCCTGGAAGCCGAGAAGGCGAGCACCGCAAAAACCCGGCAAAAAGCAACGAAAGTCAATGCTTTGTCCTGCTTGGGGCCCTCTGGGGAAGCTTCCCGGGAGGTCTCTCGGAGCACCTTTGAGAGCTCTCGGTGCTTGGGCCAATCTTGGACCAATCTTGAGCGTTTGGGGCCCATCTGGGGGCATGTTGAACCGACTTGGAGGCCCTCTGGGCCCGTCTTGGGGCTCTCTTGGGGGCCTCTTAGTCTCGGAGGCGTCTGGGGAACGTCTGAGGCCGTCGTGGATCGTGTGGAAGCCGAAAAGGCGAGCACGGCAAGAACCCAGCCAAAAAACATGAAAATCAATGTTTTTTCCTGCTCGGGGCCCTCTGGGAAAGCTTCCCAGGAGGTCTCACGGAACATCTTAGAGACCTGTCGGGCCGGCTTGGGCCTCTTGGGGCTCTCTTGGCGTGTGTTCGAGCCTGTCTGGGCGGCCTGGGGCGGCCCGGGGCCAGCCTCTGGGGGCCTGTTGAACCAAATTTTGTTCATTCTTGTTTTCCAGAGAAATGCTGAGGCGAAGACAACATGTCGCGTGGGCAGTTTGTCCCACACAACCCGCAGAGAACGCAATTATTAAATAGGCCTTGGGCTGGCGAGGGCAGAAGCGATGGCTACAGAGCGAGAAAAGCGGACATCTGAAATGAACAATACCGTGCGCTACTATGTTCATTCTTGTTTTCCAGAGAAATGCTGAGGCGAAAACAACATGTCGCGTGGGCAGTTTGTCCCACACAACCCATCCTCATGAATAAAACCCCGTCTTCAAGCAATGTGCTGGATTACCGCATCAAATTCCACAGGCGGCTAGCCCGCAGGGACACGTAGCTGTGAGAAAGTTCTCGAGCGAGCACGAAGCACAGGTGCGGGGGGTAGGACGCTTTAAGATGAGTAAGGAAGCCGGCCTTGGACTTACCAGACAGAACAAGGTGCGGCTTGCCCGAAAACGTGCATACACCCCTACCTTTACAGTGCCACGTGTACAGCTCTGGCGGAACAGATATATTGGCGAGAGCCATACGAGTGCGAGCACGAAAAGGGCGGCCGGCGCCGCAATAATCAAAGACAACAGTCTGGACATTAGCGCGCGGGTGGAAACGCTGGCGGCTGGGGAGCAGCCACAGCAGACTAGATGCAGGATTTTCCTCTCCAGCTGGCAGCTGGCGTCTCAGGGCGATGCCTAGCAGGAGTGCGATTCTGTCAGCCAGCTTGTTTGAGGTGACGACATCGTGATAGTCGGCGCCCTCCAGGCCTGGCAGGCCTCGAAGGTGCTCCTTCGTCCGCAAGCGACGAGGCATCACACTGTGAGGCGGAGCCCTGCGAGCCTGTGACCATTTTCACAAGGGCTGCCTGAAAACATGCCCCAGATGATACCAGACTCAAGCCAGCCTCGAAGAGTGCGGGAGACATCATCTTGCAGCAGGTCGCACTCAGGGCCAAGGAGCACGTCAATTGAAACAACAGCATGGCCTCTCTTCTTCAGCTCTGCGGCGAGGCCGCCTGAGCCTGAGAAGAGGTCGAGGAACGCCCGCCGCTCGCCAAGGCGGCCGGCGCGGAGGGCAGCACGTAGGCGCTGTCGAAGAGCCGCGGGGCGGCTGCCGCCCAGATCTCGCAGCTTTTCCTCTGGGCGCTGCTGAGGTTCCGCATGGCCAGCGCCAGCCGCCCGGCCTTGTCGTACCTCCGAACTGACGATGCCGCTCTCCACATCCCTCGCCTCTGCACCTCCAGCAGTGAGCGGCAACCTGCGGCGCGGTCGTGTGTCGCGCCGCCGTGCCTCAGGCAGTGCGGCGAGAAGCCCAAACCTTCGAGCTTGTGGTACTGACAGGCAGCATGGAAGTCGGCCAGGAGCTGCGGATACGAGATCTGGAACAGCAGCTCGTCCTCGTGTCGAAGCCGCTGAAGCCGCGCGACAGCGCGCCCAATCCAGTGATGTCGAGGAAGGTCGAACGCAACTGTGGAGTCGCACTCGCCCGTCTTGGAGCTGGTAGCGAGCTCCTCTGGATGCAGGATCAGGAGGGGGTGCTGCAGCACCCCGACCTCTTTGCATCTGCCTGGCAGAAGCTGCTTGGCCAGCAAGGTCGCGGCCTCCGACGGGCGCAGGTAGCGCTCGAAGGCCACCAAGATGCACAGGCCCGAGTCCGGCTTCCCCATCGAGGCCAGCACGGCCGCCATCGCGAGCGCGAGCGCCCGCGGCAGCGGCGGGCGAGAGCGTCCCGGCTGGAGCCGCGCCCAGCCTGACAGCGACGCATGCGCCGCGGGAAAGAGGCGCCGAACGGGCCCCCCCAGCGCGGGCTCGCCCCAAGCCAAGGCACAGAGGGTGCGCGAGAACGCCTCCCGGCCCATGCCGCGGTCGAAGGCCCACTCGGAGTAGTCCACCAGCGTCTCGCCCCATTGCGCGGGAAACCAGCTCGGCAGCGCCAGCAGCCGTAGCCAACCCAAGAGCATGGTCAGCGCCCGCAGGTACGAGAGCTCGGTGGCGTGTCGTACCCGACGAGCCGCCAGTCGCGAGAGCCGCGGACACAGCCGCGCCCGCCGCGCACAGATCTCTGCGGGCCTGTCGCTCAGCGGCGCCTGGGATGTCCAGCCCGGGCGGGAGCCCGAAGGGCCTGGCGGCCCGTGCCCGCCGCGCCAGTCGGAGGCGCGCCGGGTGGTCGGCGCCGGCCTGGGCTCCGCTGCATCGCGGGCGCGCTTGCCGTAGGCGGGGTTGACCCAGTAGGCCGTCGCTGGCGTGGTTGTGCTCCCTCGAGCCGATGATGACTCCGGACAGAGGCCCAGCTTGATGTGTGCCTTTCTCCTCCAGGCCCGGGGGCGTGCTGCACTGTCCGACAACGCGGTGCTTCCCCGCGCCTGGCATGAACCTGCGAGAGGGAGCGTCTCCAGGGTTGAGCTCTGATGGGATCCACCTGAACCTGAGCTGCATCCCGGAGGCGATTGAGATAGCGCAGATCTCCCGACAGACGACGTTGAGTGCAAAGTGTGCAGCTCTGCTTTTTTTCACACGCGCAAACCACCCCGAGGTTGTCACCCAGGATGAGGTGCCGATGTCCATGCAGCTGCGAATTGCGAGCAAGGCGCCGCACAGCCCAGCGCGCCCCCTCAGCCTCCAGGACGTGGATGGCCGCGGCACGCGGCCAGCGACGGGCGGCCGCGACCGCCCAAGGGTCAGCCAAGAGCCGCGCTGCCGGCACCTCCTCAAAGTGGGTCAAGGTGCCCTCCGCGGTGACGTCGGCAGCCGAGGCGTGCAGGAGCTGCTGTTCGACCAGCGTGTCCCTGGGGGCGTAATCGGCTGTCAGGACTCCTCTGAAGCGACTGCGCTCCGAGAGGCTGCCAACTCGCCGAACCTCACTGATGGGCCACGGCTGCTCCACGACGCCGAACCCCCATGGAGAGGCGTCCGTGGCGGTGACACGTTCGCACCAGGGGCGACTCAGCGAAACGGTCACGCAGGGAAGCAGCGCTCTGAACCACGAGAGCTCCCGCCTCACCGACGACCAGAGAGGCTGCCGCTTGTCCCGCGAGCGCCTGCAGAACTCATAGATCGCATGGAAGAGCGAGAGCATGTGCCGCTGCAGCATGACGGCCGCGGTGATGTGGCCCATCAGCATCTCGAGCTCGCGCCCCGTGACGAGACGTCCAGGCGCCAGTGCAAAATCGAGGCTGAACTTCAGCCGCCAAAACTTGCTGTGCGAAAGGCGCCAGGTGGCCGAGGGCTTGTGCAGCACGAAGCCGAGCAGGGTGTGCAGGTCCCCATCATCGCGGTCGAAGGAAGCCTGAATCCCCCGCGCACCCAGAGCAACCAGCACGCGCTCCACCTCCAGAGCGGGGTCGCCGCTGCCTGACGTGAAAACTGCGACGTTGTCGCTGTGCAGCATCTTGGCGGTGGCGCACTGAGCCCCGAGCGCCGGCGTGGGCACCTTGTCAGCGATCCAGGGCGCCTCCGGGCTGATGGTGCTCAGGACGTGGGCATGGGCCTCCTGAGTGAGGTGCACGGCCCACGACCAGCCCATGGGGACCACTCTGGCAACGAAGTGGATCATCTCCGAGGGGTCTGAGACCCCCAGCTGCTGACGGGCTGCTGGATCCAAGAAGCGTGCTTGGACCGCTGGCAAACCGAAGAAGGCACGTGCCCACGACGGCAGCTCGTACTGGTAGAAGCAGCACTCGACGTCGCCAGAGGCAACAGCAATCCCTCCAGCGGCGTCAACCTCCAAGTTCGCCAGGGCCTCCCCGCTCGCGAGCAGCGTGCAGGGCGGGTCCTGGAAATGGGCATTGGACCTTCGGGTGTCGAAGATCAGCCGCCGCGACGAGTCCTTCTTTGGGACGAAAAAGATGCCAGCGCGCTCGATGATGCTGCCCTCGGCCGCGCGCTCGATGACGCCCGCGGAGAGCAGCTCGGAGAGGCACTCGCCAAACTGGTAGACATGCCGCTGCAACACTGGGTCCATGGCACAGACCCTGGGAGCCTCACCCAAAGCAAAATTGCGAGCCTCAGGCTCTCGTAACATCTGCGACGAATCAGACAAGAGAGACTGCAGGTGCGGCGGCAGCACGTCAGCAAGCTGTACCCGCCCCGCCGCAGCCCGCGGGAGCGCCATGGCCCCCTTCCTGTAGGTTGTCGAAGCACTTTCGGCCATGACGTCTGCATAGCCGTTCCGCGAAGCCTGGAGCGTCTGCCACGCCCCCAGGGGAGTCACGTCGGATGGCGGCGGCCCCACCCTGCCGTAGAGCTGCGCGAGGCGCCGCACGGCGGCGACCTGGCAGGCCGCTGGGGCCCCCGCGGGAGCATCCCCCCCGCGGCCGCCGAGGTCGTTCAGCGCGGCGATGCCCTCGCGCAGCCAGACCTCCTGATGCCGGCGCTGCCGCCCGCGCCGACCGCCGCCATGCGGCAGAAGGCGGGCCGCCGCCCCATGCAGCAGCTCGTCGAGCGTCGCGCCCAGCGGGAGGGGCAGGACGTCGCGCGCCATGCCAGCGTCCGAGACTCCTTGCGCCGAGGCCGCCATCACCACCGCAGTGGCGGCCCTCCCCTGAGAAAGCGCCCGCTGCCCGGGGGGCTGCAGCGGCCGCGCGCAAGCCGAAAAACAGGCGGCGGGCTAGGCCCGCCCGCGGCCGCGGCCACCACGGCCCCGGCCGCCAGGGCCGCCGCCGCCTGCGCCGCCGCCGCCACCACCTTGATCGCCACCTCCTGGTGCGGTGTCGGCGCCGCTGCTGCTCACACTGCGTGCCATGCGGCGCTCCTCTCTGCCCTTGCGCCTCTCCTTCAGGATGGCGCTCTCCTCCTGCATCCTCTCTGCCACGTGCTTCTCCAAGGACGGCGACGCGAGAGCATGGCCCTTGGAGCGGGTGCCGCCAAGGAAGATCCTGCGCTCGCCCAGCCAGCCGTCCGAGTCTGCCGTGGCCCCCGCAGTGCCTGAGACCTCGACCTGGCGCAGGGCCTCGGAGTACACCTCCTCCCACAGCTGGAAGCGCCTGGCCGCCAGCTCGAACGCCTCGCAGCCGGGGAGGTTGAGCTGGTCGGCCGTGGAGGCCGTCTCGATCAGCTCGCACAGGAACAAATGCTCGTCGACCCCGGGGTCGGCCGCAGCCAACCCCAGGATCTGTCGCCACCAGTAGTGCCGCTGGACGGGCCCGCTACCCTGCTCCAGATGTGCCCGAAGCAGCCAGCCGATGGTAGCGGGCCCCTGCACGCGCCACTCCTGAGTGCTGAGCACCTCGCGCTGCTCGGCCACCACCTCCGCGAAGGCGCGCCGCCGCCGGCCCGTGCCGCTCCTCCGGTACCTCAGGATGCGCTCGTCCAGGACCTCATCCTGCGCGTCCCGCGGAGAGAGCGGCACCTCGTCGGAGAGGGCCCCCACTCGTCCCAGCGCGATGACCCCCTCCGGGAACGAGGCCATGGCGCGATCGTCCAGGGCGTAGACGGTGGCGAACGTCACGTCCACTGGCGAGCCCCGCGCGAAGCCCAGCCGCGACTCCAGGGCGACCCAGCCGTCGTCCAGCCGCACCGGTGGCAGGGGCCCTCCGCCGGCGCCCGCGAGAGGCGGGGGGGCGTGGGCCGGCGGTGGCCGAGGCGGCTCCGACGCGCCGGCGGCAAGGCCGACCTCGGAGCCACGCGGCGTGTCCGTGCCACCGTCCGCCGCCGCAGGGAGTGCATGCTGCTTCCCTCGGAGCCGGCGGATGGGCGCTGGCCCAGGCGGCACCGACTCACGAAGGGCCTCGCGGCGCTCCGACTCCGCCAGCCGAGCCCCCTCGCCCATGAGAGAGAGACTAGGCCCTGTTCGTCAAGGTCGAAGCGGTACAGCATCTTCTTGCGCAGCTGCGGCGGTGCTCCACCACGCGGCCCGGCGCGGTGGATCTCCACATGATCCTCGTCAGCAAAGTCCTCGACGTACACGTCGCCGTCAGGCGTCGCCACTACCCACCGTGAGCCTTCCACGTGGGCGCACAGAAGCCTCTCGTGGTACAACCTCTCCTCCAGGCTGTACAGGCAGTACAGCTTGTCCCCCATGCGGGCCGTCCTCAGGAGGTCTGGAAGCCCTCGCGGGACCATGGCCATGGAGCCCGCCGGCGAGATAGCCGATGATGAACGCGGCGCACACCGCGAGGCACAAGACCGAGGCGACCTCCCAGAAGACCGAGGGACACTCCAACGGGGCGCTCCGAAGCTGCTCAGGGCCGCACCTGTCTAGTTGGCGCTGCAGGACCTGCAGCAGCTCTCTGTCGTGCTCCCCTGTGAAGGTGCACGTGCAGTGGCAATCCCTGCGGAGAGATGTCCAGAGGTTGGCTGCGTACAAGCCAGTCGCAGCCCAATCGCGGACTACTGGGGCGAGTCCGAGCGCGAGCCCTGCCATAACAAGCGAAGCTTCGAGCAGAAGCGATGGCTACAGAGCGAGAAAAGCGGACATCTGAAATGAACAATACCATGCACTACTAGGAGGCCCTGTGGGCCTGTCTTGGGGCTCTTTTGGGGGCCTCTTCGGCCATCTTGGAGGCGTCTTGGGAACGTTTTGGGCCGTCGTGGATCGTATGGAAGCCGACACGGCGAGCACGGCAAAAACACTGCAGAAAAACATGACAATCAATGTTTTTCCCTGTTCGGGGCTCTCTGGGGAAGCTTCCTGGGAGGTCTCACGGAGCACCTTGGAGACCTGTCGGGCCGGCTTGGGCCTCTTGGGGCTCTCTTGGCGTGTGTTCGAGCCTGTCTGGGTGGCCCGGGGCGGCCCCGGGTGAGCCGACTTGGCGGCCCTGTGGGCCCGTCTTGCAGCCGTCTTGGGCCGCTCTTCGGGCCATCTTGGCGCCTCTGGGGCCGTCCTGGGGCCGCCTTGGACCGTCTTGGGGCCCTCTTGGACCGTCTTGGGGTCCTCTTGGGGACCTCTTCGACCGTCTTGGAGCGGTATTGGATGCCTCTGGGGGGGTGTCGGAGCGTCGGGAAGCCGAAAAAGCGAGGAAGCAAAAAACATCGGAAAAAAAGCAAATGAAAATCAACGACTTTGGCCTCTCGGGGCTCTCTTGGGAGGCCTCTTGGGAGGCCTATTGGGCCGTCTTGGGGAGCTCTTGGGCCGTCTTGGGCCAATATTGGGCGTCTTGGCCGGCTCATTGCCGGATCATTGCGCGTCTCGGGGCCCTCTTGGGCCGCCTACGGGGCATCTTGAGCGGCTCGGAGCCGTCTTGGAGCGGCTCGGAGCCGTCTTTGGGCCGTCGGGCGGCCTCTTGGGCCGCTCTTCGGCGGACCTGGACCTCGCTGGGGGTCCTCTGGGGCCGTTTCCGGCCATTTGGTCCTTTTTCCTTCTGGCACGCGGTTCCTCCGGCCATATAGTATAGACTAAGGCGAACCCGTGGACTTCGTCCACGACCAGCAGGTCCCCCTGGCGCGCCTCCACGTTGGGCCCCCGCCCAGGACAAAGTCACCCCGAAGCCTTCGGTGACTTTTTCCAAGCGCTTTTCCGAAATTGGAAGGCGGGCGCTTCCTCCTCTTCGTCCGCCTTCCGCTCCACATCCGCCTGGACAGCCTTCGGAGCGTCACAGACGGCTATGGTGGGTCTGCGGTTTGCCTCTCGCCGCTTGTCTGCTCTCCCTGATTTGAACAATTTTGAAAGCACCTGGGGCCTAGAAAAAAGTCACCTGGATGACTCTGGTGACATTTTCCCGGTTGCCTTTTCGAAGCAGTTTTGGGTGCCTCTCGGAGCCGACTGGGGCCGTCTTGGGCCCCTGTGGGGCCGTCCTGGGACCGTCTAAAGGACATATTTTTGCCATATTTGGCTGCTCTTGGGGCTGTCTTGGTTGCTTCTTGAGCTGTCATGGGCGCCACAAGAGCTGTCATGGGCGCCATCGTGGAGGCCTGCCAGGGCGATCTTGGGGCGATCTTGGGGGCCTGTATTGTCGTCTGGGACGCTTTACAAGCGAAAAACACGGGAAGTACGAACATACACGTTTTCCTTTGGGTTTGGCTTGATATTTGCTTGTGCGGGCTCTGTCGGGTGGAAACTATCTTGAGCGTCTCCGAGTGCTCTGGGACCGTCTCGGAGGCCTTCCTGAATCGTCCTGGGACGTCTTGGGGCTTTGTTGGAGGCCTCCCGGGCGTCTCGGAGCTGCTGGGCCTCGCCGGGGCCACCGGGGCGCCGAAGAAGCGTATCGGACGCCCGTCCTCTTCGCATGCACTAGTCCCTGCAATGTAATAGAGACTAGGCCGAACCCGTGGACTTCGTCCACGTCGTCTAGCGTGTCAAGAGCGGGTCTTACAAAAGCGTCCTCCCGAAAAGGAGAATGCAGGGCCCCCAGAGTGTTGATAACTGTCGTCCGCCTCGCTTCTCTAAGAGCAGGTTGGAAACCTCTTGGGCTCTCGTGGGGGCCGCTCGGAGGTAACCTCGGGCCTCGTATGGGGTCTTGAGGGTGACCCGGGGCAGTCTTGGGCGCCTCATGGGCAATCTTGGGCAGTTTGGGGCCGTCTTGGGCGCCTTTCGGGCTTTTGTCGGGCCGTCTTGGACGGCTCTTGGGCCATCTTGGGCGCCTCCTGAGCCATCTTGGAGCCCTCCTGGGTGGTTGTCGGGCCTTTTTCCGGCGGCCCGTCTGGACTGCCTCTGGGGCCGTCTTGGGGCCATGTTGGAGCTCTTGGGCTCTTGGGGCCTGTTTCGGGGCTCCTGGGGGCTCTCTCGCGCCGTCTTGGGTCTCTCTTGGGCCGTCTTGGGCTCCCCCGGGAGCCGTCTCGGAGCACGCACTCCTGAGCCGTCTTGGGGCCCCTGCTGGAGCCTCTTGAGCCTTGGAGCAGCAGTGGGGGGCCCATATGGGGCCGCCTTGAGCCGCTCTTGGCTCGAAATCGCGAGAACCTGAGAATCAGGCAACGGCCACAGAAGCATCAATGATTTCTCACCGCCGCGAGCCGCCTGGACGGCCTCCTGGGCCGTCTCGGGGCCATGCTGGGGCTCGTGGACTGTCTCGGAGCTCTCTGTGAGCCCTCTTGGGCGGCTCTTGGGGCCTGTTCAGGCGCTCCCGGGGGGCTCTCTCGGGCCGCCCAGGGGCTCTCTTGGGCCGTCTTGGGCTCCTCCGGGAACCGCCTTGGGGCCGCCCTTGAGCCGTCTGGGGGCCCTTGCCAGGGCTCTTGGGCGGCCTTGGAGCCTTCGGGGGGGCCTCAAGAGCCTTCTTGGGCCGCTCTGTATAGTATGACTCCATTGGAGACACGGAAACTATCACGCTGAGCCTCTGGGGACAATCATTCGTAAGTGGGTACCATAGAAGCAAGCTGTGGGCGGTGAGTTGCACTCTTGGGCTGTCTGAGTCCCCTTTTGGCGGCATGCTGGGCCGTGTTCGAGCGGACGCCCGAGAAAGAAAAGAGACCGCCCAAATCTTTGAAAACCAATCAGAAATCAATGATGGTTGCCTCTCGGGGCCCTCTAGGGGGGCCTCTTGGAGCCACCTTGGAGCCCCCTTGGAGCCCTCTGGGGCCGTCTCGGGGCCCTCTTCGGCCGTCTGAATGCCATGTTGGCGACCTCAAGGACCGTCTGGAAGCGATTCGGGCCATCATGGTCCGTCTTGGGGCCATCTGAGGCTATCCTGAGCGTTTCCGAGCGCCCCCTGAAGCTATCTGGGTGCGCCCAGAGCTCGTACCCCCACTTGGTCGCCAGACCACTCTCGCACGCAATTGCGTGGGCGTTGTAGATGTGATGACGTCGGGCTCCAGCTTGGCCTCCCACATCTCGATCAGAAGCGCCAGGGCCCGCTGCCACTGCTCGCTCTTCTCGCATGCGCTGATCCCGGCGCTGTAGCTGACAGGTGTGAACCCGTGGAAAATTCACGGCCGGCAGGTCAACGCGTCGGCCCCGAACGCAGATGTCGCCGACGCCTGCGGGTTTGCTCCAGGGGTTGCTGCAGACTCTGTCCGGGGCTGGAGGCGGTCGTCGAGTGTCTTGGGTCTTGGGAAGGTCTGGGCTATCTCGGAGTGGCCCCTGGAGGATTCTTGTGGCATCGAATGCTTCCCGCATTCCAGTCTCGCTGCAGCCTCTTGCAGGAGGAGGCCGAGGGGGAGGAGGACACCTTGCTGCAGATGGGGGGAGTGCAGGCTCCCAGAAGAGGAAGACGAGATCAAATGAGAAAGGCCCACTCTTGGCAACTCCGTGGGAACTGTCGGAATCTCTTGGCAAGCGTCGGAGTTGTGTGGGCGACCCTGGGGCATCTCGGAGTGGTCCTGGGACCGCTCTTAGGAGCTCCGTGGGGACTATCGGAGTCTCTTGGGAGACCCTGGGGCATCACGGAGCGGTCTGGGGACTGCCTTGTGGGTCTGGAGCTTTCTTTGGGATCTTTGGGGTTCGACAGACAGCGAGAATGTGCCGTGGCTGGGGGCACTCTTCTTGGGAGTTCCTGGGGAACCATCGGAGTGTCTTGGGAGACTCTGGGGCATGTGGGAGTGGTCCTTGGAGGGTTCTTCGCATATTGGGGGGCTGCGGCAAGTGCGTCATCTGGGATCCGTTCGGCTCCTCTTCGAGCCCTTGTGGGGGTCTCCCTGGGGCCTCTAGGGACCCTCTAGGCCCAGTTTGGGGCTCTCTTGGGCTGTCCTGGGGGCCTCTTGGGCCTTCCTGGGGCCATGTTGGGAGTCTCGGGCCGTCTTGGAGCTCGCCTTGGTGCCTTGGGGGCCACAGGGAGCTCTGTGAGGCTGTCTTGGGCTTCCATTGGGCAATCTTCGGGCCCTCTGAGGCCGTCTTGGTGCACTTGCCGGGGCCTCCTAAATGTCTTGGGGCGATCTGGGGTGGCCCTGCAGCCGTCTGGGGCCGTCCTTAGCTCGAAATGGCGAGAACACGGAAAACCTTCGAACACTAGTCGAACATCCACGATTATGGCCTCAGAGGACGGTTGTCGGGGTCGGGCTGGGCCGTCTTCGGAAGCACCTGGCCCGTCGGCGGGCCGTCCTGTGCTGTCATGGAGCTCCGTTCGGGCTCTCTTGGGACGTCCTCGCGCCCTCCGGAACGTCTCGGAACAATTCTCGGGCTGCCCGAGGCCGTGTTGGAGGCACCTGGGGGCTCTCGGGAGCCGTCCGAGAGCGGCAGAGCGCTCCAGGCGGTCGGGGGCAGCTGGTGCACTGCGGGCGCATCTCGCACGCGCAACGACCAGAATTCTAGTGCAGATGACGTCGGGCTTCAGCTTTGTATCCCGCATCTCGCTGAGCAGCGCCAGAGCTCGCCGCCACTGCTCGCCCTTCCCGCACGCGGTGATCCCCGCGTTGTAGCTGACTAGGGCAGACCTGTGGACTCCGTCCACGACATCAGCTCGACGTGGCGAGGGGTCTCTGGGCAAGCGCGGCGTGCCTGTCGCCTCTCGTCCGCTCCCCCGCTCCTGGAGGGAATTCTGAAGCCACTGAAGGCTTCGTGGGGGCCGTTTCGGAGCCTCTTCGGCCTTCTTTTGGGCCTCCCGGGGGAGCTCTTAGGGCCCTCTCGGACCGTCTTGGGAGCCTCTTGGGCCGTCTGGGGCCGTCCGTCTGAGGCTCGCCTCGGCGCCTCTTGGGCTGTCTTGGGCCGTCTTGGGCCGCTCCTGGGGCCGTCTTGGGTGCCTATTGGGCCGTCTTGGGCGCCTCCTGGGCCGTCCTGGGGCCGTCCTGGGGCGTCTTGGGACCGTCTTGGGGCCCTCCTGGCCCGTCTTGGGGCTCTCTTGGGGTCCTCTTCGGCCGTCTTGGAGCGGTCGGGGGGACTTCTTGGGCCGTCTTGGAGCGTCGGGAAGCCGAAGAGGCGAGGAGGCCGAAAACATCGAAAAACACAATAGAAATCGACGATTTCTGTCGCTCGGGGCCCTCTTGGGAGGCCTCTTGGGAGGCCTCTTCGGGCGTCTTGGACGCCTCTTGGGCCGTCTGGGGCGAATCTCGGGCGTCTTGGGCCCATCTTTAAGCGTGCCGGGGCTCTCCGGGGCCGTCTTGGGGGCTTCTGGGGGCCCTCTCGACATGTCCTGGAGCCTGCCTGGGCGGCCCGGGGCGGCCCGGGGCCAGCCCGGGGCGGTTTTGGTGCATTGGGGCCTGCGCCATTCTGGCACGCACTGGGCCCTGCAATGTAGTAGAGACTAGTGCTATACCTCTATGTTGTGGGTCCTCGCGGGCTGTGCTTGACTGTGTCACACGCGCAAGCAAGCCCCCAGAGGGCCCAAGAGGGCTCTCTGATTGGTCACTCTGAACAGCCTTCAACTCTTGGCTTACCTGGTGGCCACCTGGGACATTATACGATCGGAATGCTCCACACAAGGATGTTACCTGGTTAGCGGGATCAGCGTGGCGCGCGACAGTAGTGAAGCAAGGCTTGCGTCGCAGCGCGGCAGGGGCAATCCCCACTCTTGTCCAGGCAATCTGTGCTAGGGTATTGCGAGTCGTCCCGCATTCAAGAGAAGGGGAGAAGACGAGAGACGGCCACGGAGACAGGAGGCAAGACAAGAGAGCGCTCTCACGCGGCGAGGCCGCGAGAGAGTAATATCTAACACACAGATTAGGTCGGGCATGTCCCCCCTACAGGCGGATTTGGACGGAACAAATGTAAAATAGCCCAACAATTCTCAAACATAGTCAGGCAATACCATAAAAAAACGTTTAAATGTTTGTTAGACTATGTTTGAATACTCCTCGAAGAGGAACAGGCCCGACTTAACACAAGGAGGGTCCATGACGATCAGATATACCTCGTGGGCGGGCCGACAGCCCTGGGCCCGGAAGGACGAACAGCCCGAGAGGATGATACGGTCAAGATAACGCGAAGACGGCCCGATGTAGCTCTGGGAAGCCTCCAAGATGCCGCAATCGTGAGCGTTTTGCGATTGCTTTTTATTCATTGTGTTGCTGGTAGGTGCGGGCCCTCGCACCCGCCCCTCCCCCCCCCCCCCCCTGATGGAGTAGATCTGAGCTGTTTTTGGCGTCTGTTTCGGGCGGGTGGGGTCTCCCCCGTAGGACGCACGGTCCCAAACACTTGCACTGAGCAGAGGTCCGGAGCCATATCCTCCCCCCTCCCCCCCTCTTCCGCCCTATGTCGAAACGCCGAATCAAAAAGCGCTCACTTTCTTATGCGGCGTTACGACATTGGGCGGAAGGGGGGTGGGGGAGGAGGGAGGGCCTGGCTCCAGACCCGTGCTGAGTGCGACTGCTTGCAGCAGGTCGTCCTGTGGGGGGAGACCCCACCTGCTCGAAACGGGCGCCAAGCATAGCCAGGATCCACCCCACGGAGGGAGGGGGGGAAGGGGTGGGGTGCGAGGGCCTGATCCGATCGGCAAAGCAATGGATAAAAAACGTTCATATAGACTTCAACATGTTTCAAGGCTGCCTCTACGGGCTTCGTAGAGGTCTCACGACGACCCGAGGATGACCGCAACAGCTCTCTCCCTCCTCGAAGGGACCTCCAGGGGGGCCAACATCTTCAGGGGCGATCTGTGTTTGTTCGCTCTGTCTCCCCTGGGCCTCTAAGGCCTCCAAATGGCTCCAAGGCGGCTCACGAGAGCTCGCAGAGGGCTTCAATTGGGCTCCCAGACGTACTCAGCAGTGCCCATAAGTTCCGCAAGAACGCCCCAGAGGGGGGACTCAAGAGGTGACTTTTCGGTTCCCGAAGATCGCGAGTGTGAGAGTGGAGTGGAGATAGGTGAGGGGGGCGTGGGGTGGGTGAGCAACCCCTACTTCCCAAGCCCTCACACTCCGCGTGCAGAGGTGGAAAGGGGCACGGCACCTTGTGAATAGTTCGGTTTGAGAATGCCCTGCCCGCTCTGGCGGGGTCTCCATGGAGGGGCGGGAAGGGCACACAGCATTGTGGATAGTATGGCTCTCTAGAGGGACGGGAGGGTCACGAACCCTTGAAAATAGTATGGCTTGCGAATGCCCTGCCCGCTCTGACGAGGCCTCCCTGGAGGGGCGGGAGCGGCGCAAATCCTTGTAACTAGTTATAGGTGTTCGAGTTTCCTGCCCGATCCGGCGGGGCTTGCCGCGAGGGGTGGGAGGTCGTCGTGGTAGTAGTGGAAGTCGCGGCAGTTGGCATTCGCGGTGGGAGGGGAAAGGAGGAGGAAGAGAGATGCTTTCAGCAAGGGGGGGGGGGAAGGAGGGAAGGACAGAGCGTTCTGGGGAAGCAAGAGCCGCCCTCAGGATGTGGGAAACAGGCCACGATCTGTGCCCCTGGAGGCCGTCCTGAAGACCCTCTTGGGGCTGTCTGAACATGTAATGAGCGCGTATTGGACCGTGTAGGGGCGATTCTCCGCGGTCCCGGAGCACGTTTGGATCGCTTCGGGCCGTCGGGCGACACGACGGCGGCTCCGATGGCCCGACGTTAGCGGCCTGGAGGAACCAAGAGCGGTCTTGCGAGCCTCTTGGGGGCCGCATGCTTCACCCTGTGGATAGAGCTCCGGCGCCTTCACTTTCGCGTCGTGCCGCCCTCATCCCAGCATTCCCCAGCAGCCCAGTGGCCTCGTCAACCCGACTCCTTCGGCTCTGACCATGTCATGGTCAGGTCGCACCGCCCACCCATCCCCCCTGCCCGCCCCCCCGAACTTTCCCCCAGCTGTCCAGCGCACCCGAGCAACCCACTGCACCCACCACCCCGGGCCTCACGGAGAAGCCCTGGCCCCTTCTGGGGCGCGGAGGTCCCCGCAGTGTAATCCGGATATGAGCGAAGCGTCCTGGCTTGCCTAGCGGCCCACCACAAACTGTCCCAAGAACCTCGCTCGGTTTCAAGAAGATGTTCTTTCGAACATTTCTGGCCGAGATCGTCTTGTTTTGATACATCGGCTTTATGATCTAAGAACATTGTCTCTGCCCTTAGATCGCTATCTAAGAGCAGTTCCTAGGCCGATAAGAATGCCGGGACGGTCGGTGTCTGCTGAAATAATAAAGATGACGTTGGGGTCCAGCTTCGCCTCCAACATCTCACGGAGAAGCGACAATGCCCTCTGCCATTGCTTGCCTCTCTGGCACGCACCGATTCCAGCGCTGTAGCTGATGACGCTGGCCCCCACTCTTGACTCAACCAGCCCGTTGAGGATCGACAGCGCCAACTGCCACTGCTGGCTTTTGCTGGCCGTTGCCACACGCCCCATTTCAGTGGCAACGTGTCGACCTGGGCTGATCTTCGCACATCTTCGGGATGCCTCGCGAAGCGACCGCAGCGAGGCCTCTGCCCCCCTGCGCGAGTCTGCGGCCGCCGCGGGGTGAGACGCGCCGGGCCGAGGCCTCCACCAGACGCCGGACATCGAGGGCGGTCTCAGGCCCGAAGGGCTTGGAGCACATGCTTCAGCCAAGAGCTTGCTCCACACAATCTCTTTCTCTTTCTCTGTCTCTTGCTTTGTTCTCGCGATTCCTGCCCCCCACACACTGGTCCAACTCTGCATGCTCGTGAAAACCCTTACGGTGCTAATTCACATGCTGCAGACCCCGCTGACCGCAGGCCCATCTCCACTTGCTGATCTGACTCGCATACTGTGTCTCTAGTCCTTCTGTCGAATCTACATTTCTGTGTCTGAGTAACGCGTTGACTATCTCAGCTCCCAATTCTTATTGTGCCTGCTATGACCCCGTCGAGGGTCCTAGCACGGCAAGCTCGCATCGATCTTCTGCCGCTGCTTATGCTCCTGACCACCCTGGGACAACGACAATTCCTAAAAGACTAACGGAAAGACGCGGATCTTACGCGACATCGCACAACGACCTTACGCGGTGGCTTGCGCGGGCCGCCAACTCTGCACGTCACATTTGAAACGAGTGCGCTAACGCGAGACCTTACGCTCAGGGCTTACGCGCGAATGTCCGCGCAGTAGACCAGCATTCTTCCATCACTCACCTGTACTAGGGGCCTCACTACCAAATCTCCGCCGATGTGGTTGAATTCTTGTCCACCGGCGGTGCTTCCTCGACTTGGGCCGGTGGGGGGGCCTTATCGGGTCCCGGGCCCATCAAACATGGATCTGGGGGCGTCTCGGACATTAGGAGCTCAGATGCCCCGATACGCAACACGCAACACGTAGCGTACGGATGCGGAGCTCAACACGTACACTGAATCGTGGGTCTGAAGCGAATAGTTCGCCAAAACGTGGGCCGATACGTTGAGTTAACACGCAACGTATTGACACGGACGTTTTGAGCACGGCACGTGTTGCGTATCAACACATGCGTATCGAGGCAGCTAAGGTTAGGAGGCAATTCCTGGGAAGTCTTAGCAATAATGACTCAACGCACGTCAACCCAGCCCGTGTCAGCGCAATCGCACACTCTGTATTCTGCGTCGCTCAAATGCTGGTGCTGTTCTGCGGCGAAGCCGCCGGACAGCCACGGGACAACTGGCGATGTAGTAGCAGGCAAGCTGCAGAACAGAAGCAATGGAAGGGGGAATACACAAAACTGCAAGTCCAAGACCACATCGAGCCTATCCTGGTATCCAGTTCTCCACAGATAATTATTCATGCTTTCATACAATATACCTATACATATATATACACATATATTCTGAAAGTGATGGAGACTGAGGTCCATCAGTTTCGTAGATGCTAACCGCAACTGCATTGGTGCAATATCGCTCTACGGTCAGGAAATAAATGTTACCTACAGCGTGTCGCGGCAAAGGACCCGGCGGCACGCCATGACCTGTAGGCTGACAGCGTGTCGCTCCGCTCCACGAGGCGGGGGGCTGGCAAAATCTCTGGACGTTGAAGCCTGGGACTGAGACATGTTTCGCGTGCCGCGCCGAATCGTCGTGGGCCAGAACCGGCGGCGCGACACGCTAAGCCACAATTTCCGACCGCAAGCCTCACCCCACCCCCCTGTGCTGCTTCGGCCGACACTTCGAAGAACGAGGCGGAGGAGCCTCCAGGAGAAGGAGGAGGAAGAGGGGGAGGAGGAGGAAGAGGAGGCTTCTGGGACAAGGCGGTCAGAGGTAGTTCGGCCCTCAGAGCGGCGATCGCTCGCCAGCTCCAGCTCGAGGTTTCCACCATCCAGGGTTTTCCTGGGCGGAGATCCTGTGGGACCCCGAGAAGTTTTACGATCATCTTCAGTGTTTTGAAATCTTCAGGCTTGCGAAAGCCACGGGGTACCCGATGTTTGAGCTTTTCCTTGGAATGTCCATCCACTTCGCTCCGAGGAGAGTTCGCGCTGAGAACAGCATCAGCAAAGTTATAATCCCGTGGCGGGGCATTTTAGCATGGTGCAACCAGTCTGTTGACGTAGCCAGAGTAGGTTCGTTAGAGATTGTGCAAGACTTGCACGACTCCTTTAGACCCCTCCAGCTTGACACTTGGGTGGACGACTGTTCTCAGCGGGTGGTGGGGCACTCTCGTGAGGTGGTCTCGAAGTCTGTGCTTGTCGCTAGGGAACTCTGGAAGTTGTGCAGCAATGGGGGCCTTCAGGTCTCCAGTAAGTCAGTCCTCGTGAATTGCCTGAAACATCTTGCCACGGAAATTCAGTCTGCACTCGCAAAGCATGGCCTGAATGTACAAGCCAATCAGGTAGCGAAAGATTTGGGAGTGGATGCTACTGCCACTCGTCGCAGTGTAGCCACTCAGAAGAAGCGGCTGAGTGCTTCCGCCAGCCGCGCCAAGATGATCGCTCAGGTGGTCAAGGTGGCGCCTAAGGCGAGAGCGCTTGGTCGCACGGGGTATTTGCCGCAGGCAACGTGGGGGCTGGAAGACATCGGCCTTGCCCCGTCGACGCGTTTGCGAGTCCGAGCGCAGGTGGCTGCGCTGTCAGGTGCCCGTTTTGAGGGAGGCTGCTCGACCACGGCGCTTTATTTAATAATGGGAGCAGATCACGACCCATTGTTGTTCGGCCGCCTGAAAGTGTTTAGGTCGTGGTACGAGCTCCTGCCCTGTGCACTGCGCTGAAGCGAGCGACCTATCCAACTTGCGTGGAAAAAGGCTTGGAATCAATTGCCCAATGTAAAGAGAAGGGGAGCCACGTTCGAGGGCCCCTCACGGCTGTGATCGCTTGCCTTCAGGACATTAATTGGGATGCCCCTGAGCCTTGGCTTTGGATCGACAGATCCGACGGCGCCACCTTTGATTTGAGAACCTGTGATAATGATAGGCTCTTTGATTTTGACCTCCGAGGCTCCCTTGAAGGCCAGGTGTGGGCTAAAGCGGCTCAGCACTACCACGGTCGGGGGTTGGAGCACAGTGCAGATTTCACGGTTGCCTATCGCCACCTGAAGCGATTGGAGGGAATGCAGCAGCATGATCAGGCCGCCGTCTTGAAGATGGTGCTCACGGGGGGGTTGTGGCCAGCCGCCAGGCGCTTTGGGGAAGAGAGCCTCCACCCTCCTCTGCCCCCTCCCCACGACGGCGATGTTGGCGGCGGTGACAGCGGTCCTCGGCCCGACCCAGCGCCCGAGGAGCAGGCTGGCCCCGACCCGCGCCCCGAGGAGGGGCGGCCCGTCGCCGCAGGATTGGACGAGGAGGACGACGTTTTCGGTCTCGATGACCTGCTGGAGCAGCAGGCCTGGGATGATCAGATCGGGCTTGAGGAGGCCGAGCCTTCTTCGCCTGCCCCTGGCACGCCTCGCCGCCTTCCATCTTGCCCGAGGTGCGGGGCGAAGTCGGAGACTCTGTTTCATCAGATGTGGAGCTGCCCCTACAATTCGGAAATCGAGGGGGTGGCGCTTGACTTGCTTCCCCAGGCTGAACAGGAATGGGTAGAACATCCGTGTTTTTGGTTGAGGGGGCTGCCCCCTTTGAGGTGGACGTCAGGGCCGGCGCTCGTCGACACCTCGTATGAGCCAGTTTTCTCCCCCAGCCTCAGCCTAGGGCCGATTGATCTGGAGGAGGGGGACGTGGTGGTTGGGACGGATGGGTCGGGGGGGCCGTACTCGGCTGAGCCCAGGCTTAGAAGGTGTGGGTGGGGGTTTTCCATAATTCGGGGGGCGGGCCGACAGGTAGGTTGGGGGTTTGGATCTCTCCCAGGGTTGAAGCAGTCGGTGCCCCTCGCCGAGCTCGAGGCCATTATCCAAGCCCTTATGTGCACCACGGGAAGCATGGAGGTTGCTGTGGACTCGGCTGTGACGATCTCGGGGTTCATGAAAGGGCCTAATTTCACCCACAGTGTTAATGTGTTTGCTTGGAGGAGGTTCTGGGAAGCTGCCCAGGGCCGCTCCATCGCCATGCATAAGGTCAAGAGCCACACGAGGCCGGCCCCAGAGAGAGTGGATGGACCACCCTTGGGGCTGTGGCTTGCCAACGGTGCAGCCGACAAGGCAGCCGAATGTGGAGCGCAGAAGTGCCAATTGCCTGACAGTGCTGTTAATGAGGTCATTCGGGTTGACGAGTTGACCCTGAGAGTGCAGAAGCATTTAATCGCTGTGGCACTTCATGTCGCATCTCGTGCCCCAGAGTTGTATGGGCCCAGCTCCAAAGCCGCTCGCGCCGCCGAGGCTAAGCTTCGGGGGAAGGATCGGGCCATACGGGTCGAGGAAGCTAAGGCGGCCACGACCCATAGGATCGGGTACGACACTAAAGGCATCAAGTGCTCAAGGTGTCTCACTCGGCCCACCCTTGACCTCAGGATGAGTGAATGGTTAGCCTCCCCTTGTGCCCATGTCCCCGCTGGCCTCGACCTCTCCCATAAGGTGGAGTTCTGCCAGGGAGTTTTCTGGTGTCAGCTGTGCGGGGCGACTGGCACGAGGGGGAAGTTTGTGAAGCTCGGCAAACCGTGTCGACCTGACCAGATTGGTACCTGGGGGAGGAGGGTCCTGAGCGCCCTCGCTGCAGGTAAGCTCCCCCCTGGGTTTAAGTCTTGGCCTGAGCCAGACGACTCTGTTTAGTTTTTGGTTTTGGCGTGCTCGATTCTGGGAATTCACGCTGCAGTTCTGGACGTGGACGAGGAGGAAGAGGAGGAGGAAGAGGAGAAGGAGGAAGAGGAGGAGGAGGAGGAACAGGAGGACGTGGAGGAGGAGGAAGAACCTCCAGGAAGAGGAGGACGAGGAGCAGGAGGAGGAGGAGGAGGAGGAGCCTTCAGGAGGCGGGAGGAGGGCCAGTCGAGACCACGGCGGCGCCCTCACTGGCGTTGCCAGGCCATTTTTTCTAGGGGCTTCCCGGAGGAGGCGTCTGGTCGCCACGACGGGGCCCGCCTGGGAAAACGACCCAGAAGGGATCCTGGGAGGGGTCTGGTGTTGTCTCTGAGAGCCAGGAAGTCGTTCTGGCTTCCGGCAGGAAGCCTCAGCGCGCCTCCTGCGATGTTGCAGCGTGTCCCGAGAGGCCTTTTCTAAGCGTTTCCCAGTACGCGTGCCTGGAAGCTCTCCAGAAGGACCTTTGGAAGCTCTCTCCAGGTCCGTCCAGAGTTGTTCGCCAGGCCCTTCCACGCCCTTCTGGCGCCCTGCTATCTGGGCTTTGGACCGCGCACGGGATGTTTCGACCTACTTTAGCCCTGATCATCAGTCAGAAAGAATTTCAGCACCAAGACTGTACCGAAACTGGAGGGTTTCACGCGTCGGGCCCTAGGAAGCGATACTCGTTCGACACTGTTTCGATACTCTTCTGGGTGCTCGAAACAAGAGGCACGCGTGCCAAGGATTATACAATGACGGATGCGGGACAATGGGAGATGAAGATGGCGCCAACCTTTGGAAGTTTCGGGGAAGCGCGGGAGTGTTGCGACACGCTGGCGAGTGACCATAACGGGGGAACGGCGAATAGCAACATGGCTGTGTGGACGCAGCGACAGGCTCGATCTAAAGGCGATCTGAATCTGACGGGAGAGGCTTGCGAGGCGTCAACGGCGTGACTTATAATGCTGGTCTCCATTATGGAGTGAGACGCTTGGTCCCAAGAGGGGGGGCGGGATAGTATGCGTAGCCAAGATCCGCCGCCGTGTCTTCAGCACGTTGTGGAGTGCCCCAAGGCTCATGCAGCCCTGAGTTGCAAGGGAGTTGTAAGGTCTTTAAGGGCCCCGGCCCTTGGTTTCCCAAGCGCTGTTGTGCGCTCTTGCGCGGGCCCGGGGTGTGTCGCGTGGGCTTTTGGGACGCCGCGAAGGCCCGAAGACGGGTCAAGAGGAACCTTTCAGACTCCCAAGACGGTGGGAAAAGGGCCCAGAGTCGTCGAAAGATCAGCCCAAGACGCCCAAGATGGCCTCCAGACGGACCAAAATGCCCCCAAGACGCCCCTATAGCAGAAGGAGGAGCACGGAGGAAAAAGGGGAAGGCACGGGGGGCAACGGTCGGGCAGGGGGGGGGGGAAGCACGGTCGGCCAGTCGGAATAAGCAGATGTGGGGGGGGGCAAGGGAATGGAATGGGGGCACGGGGGGCCGCGGTCGGTGGGGGGGGGGGGGGGCGCGGCAGGTCGGCCGGAATAAACTGAAGGGGGGTCGCGGGGGGAAGGAGAGGGGAACACGGGGGGCACGGTCGGGCATGGGGGGGGGCGCGGTCGGTCGGTCGGAACAAGCCGAGGGGGTGGGCACGAGGGGAAGGGAAGAGGGGCGCGGGGAGACATGGTCAAGCAGGGGGGGGGGGTCACGGTCGGTCAGTCGGAATAAGCAGGGGGAGGGGGCGCGGAGAGAGAGGGTGGGGGGGTGGGAGCACGGTCGGGGAGAGGGGGGGGCGCGGTCGTCCGGTCGGAATAAGCAGGAGGGGGCACAACGAGAAGGGTGGGCGGACACGGGGGTGCCACGGTCGGCAGAGAGGGGGGTCACGGTCGGTCGGTCAGAAATAAGGGGGGGGGACCGGGGGAGAGAAGGCGGGGACAGGTGGGCACAGGGGGGCAGGGGGGGGGTTGGCATGATCGGTCGGTAAGAATCAGCAGAGGGAGGGGGCACGAGAGGACGGGGAAACGCACGGGGGGGCCGGGCAGGGGGGGGGGGGGGGGGGGGGGGGGGGGCACGGTCGGTCGGTCGGAATACAGAGGGGGGGGGGGCAGGGGGTGGGAGGGGGTGGGGGGGGGAGGCCGCGGTCGGGCAGGGGGGGGGGCGGCGTCGGTCGGTCGGAATTAGCAGAGGGGGGCCACGGGGGGGCTACGCACGGGCAGTAGGGGGGGAGGAGGGCACGGTCGGCCGGTTGGAATAAACAGAGGGGGGGCCACGGGGTGAAGGGGGGGGGGCGCAGGGGGGCACGGTCGGTCGGTCGGAGTAAGCAGAAGGGGGGGGGGCACGAGGGGAAGGGAAGGGGCGCTCGGGGGGGCCATTGTGGGGCGGGGGGAGGGGGGTCAGGCCCCCGGAGACCAGGACACAGATAAACCAGGACACGGGCAAGCAAGGAAACGACACCCCTTTCTGCAAAGTAACACATTTCAGAACCTGTGCATGTTTTTTGTTGTTTGCTACGCTGCAGGGTTCGGGTTTGTGTCCGTTTTTTTGGGGGGTCTTGCATCGGCAGTGGACAAACCTCCCTTTAGTAGACCTTCCCTTAGTGAAAACGGCCTGGGACCGAAACCGACGGACCTAGACCCGCAAGAATGACGGCCACGACGCCCTCCCGCGAACCGAAAACTGCCAATTCACCAATCGGCGTGTCAGGGTAGGAGGTCTAGCAACCTCGATTGCAGGCTTTTCGGGCCTGTGTCCGGGTTTACCAGGACCTGGTGCAGTGCAGTACCTTGCTCGTGCCGCCGCCTGGCGAAAATGGTCTCGAGGGATGTTGGGTGTTTACCAGCTTCGAACGTATCCCTATCCCTAAGATTGACACGCCAAAAGGCGATGACAATCTCAGGGGTTCGCCCTCAGTCAATAAGGGAATCCCTAAGATTGGTATCGTGATGAGGGGATGCCCAACATAGGGATAGGGATATGCTCCAGGCCGGTAAGGTGTCCGGGTCTAGCGCGTCTGGGTTCACGGGGCCCTGAAAGGGGGGGGGGCACGGCCGGCGGGTGGGAAACACAGGGGGAGGGGGGGGGGGGGCACGGGGGACAGAGGGGGGGGGGCACTCGGGGGGCCACGGTCGGGCAGGGCAGCACACGACACAGACACCTCCCCGCACCGAGCACGCAGGGGCAGAACTCCCGGCACCGAGAGCACACCGAGGCAGCACTACACCGGCACACCCCAGCACGCGGCCCAGCCCAGCGCGCGCTGGGGCAGTCACGCAGCCCAGCACACGGAGCCCAGCACAGATCCCAGGCACGGACAGCCGGTGGCAATAGTGCAGTGCGAGATCACACCAGTAGGTCTGATCATTGTGTCTGGGATGTGGTCCCGCAGTATGATGGCAGCACGAGAAGTCTGGAAAACGATCTGGGGTCTGAGACATGGGGCCCTGGGGCCAGGGTACCTTGAATAGAGGCCTCCCATATGGGAACTGGCGTCGGACGATCGGACCGCCTCACCGATGCATCGCCGATGCATCAGCACCGTCGGCGATGCATCGGCGCCGTCGGTGTGAAGAGGATCGGTCTCCAGATTGAGCAGCATCGCCGATGCATCGGCGATGTGTCGCCATCCCCCGACCCCATCCCCCTCCGATCTGGGAGGCCGATCGATTTGATTTTGTTCACTCCGCGGCCCCGAACATCCCGAGCCCTAACCCGGGCGCAGTTTGGGTCCCGGATCCGTTTCGGATTGCCCAAGGGCTCGATAACAGGCCCTGAAGACCCAAATCGAGAAGCAAAAACGAAGACGGAACACATCATATCGTCGGAGATCTGGGAACCATGCGCGTCCAACCTGGCAGCGAAGCCGATTCCTGCACTCGGGGCCCCTACACATTGGATGCCTGACCGCCCCCAGCCCCGACTACTCTGGAGTGGTTGGACGCCCGAAGCATCCACTCCGGTCCGGGGAAACTCCGGTCGGAGCCCGCGAGGCACACGAATCTGCAATTACCCCTTACCGCCCACAGCCCCGATGATTCGGGGCTCTGAGATTCTTGCCTTCGGGGGCCCCAGGGTCGGGGATATACTGACCCGACTCAATCAAAACCTGCAAGATCCTGCAGGATCCTGCGGGATCCTGCGACCTAGCCCGGGTCAGTGCAACCTTGGCCCTGCAGCATCCTGCAAGGTCCGGCGCTCTGACTCACCCCCGTTTGCATTGACCCCCGTCCTGGCCATCGCTCGGACGTCCATTCACTTTGTTTTTTTTCGGTTTCGTGCGTGGTTTTTCGCCAAATGATCAAGAATGCTCTCCTATGGCCCTCGCCGAGACAAAATGCACACGTCCGAGCGATGCCAGGCGTCTCTTGAGCTCTGGCCAGGCTTCACACTGCCAGCCCGCGGGGCCGCGCCGCGGTCCCCCCCGGTTGCGTAGGCGTTGATTACCATGTTGTACGTGCGCATGTTCGGCGCGGGGCCGCGGCTCTCCATACTGGCGAGGTGCTCCTGCAGGGCTGCTTCAATTAGGCCCGGCACAGACGCCAGACAAGCGCGCTCCACGCCTCGCGCAGCAACTCCTCGCAAATGGCCCTTTTCCGCCGCGGCGGATTCACGATCCGACACATCGCGTGTGTGCGTGCGTGCGTGCGTGCGTGCGTGCGTGCGTGCGTGCGTGCGTGCGTGCGTGCCTGCGTGCCTGCGTGCCTGCGTGCGTGCGTGCGTGCGTGCGGGCGTGCCTGCGTGCCTGCGTGCGTGCGTGCGTGCGTGGGCGTGTGTGTGTGTGTGTGTGCATGTGTGCGTGTGGTGTGTGTGTGTGTGTGTGTGTGTGTGTGTGTGTGTGTGTGTGTGTGTGTGCGTGCGTGCGTGCGTGCGTGCGTGCGTGCGTGCGCGTGCGTGCGTGCGTGCGTGCGTGCGTGCGTGCGTGCGTGCGTGGGCGTGGGCGTGGGCGTGTGCGTGTGTGTGTGCATGTGTGTGCGTGTGTGTGTGTGTGTGTGTGTGTGTGTGTGTGTGTGTGTGTGTGCGTGAGCGTGTGCGTGTGTGAGAGAGTGTGTGTGAGTGTGTTTTTCCTACCTTTGCGAGCGGGCACTTTGCGAGTAGTGGAACGCGCTTGGCGAAACACCTGGACTGGCCGCTCAGGGGGCGGCCCGCATCTCGGGCAGGGGGTCGACTACAGACATGATTTGCCCCAGGACAGCATTTCCCGCCGACTCTTCGACGAACACGCAGAATACCCCGTAGATCAGCGGAGCGTCGTGCGCCTTTCTCGTCGGTCGATCGGGACAATCAAGTTTGGGTGAATCAATTCGGCAGCCGATCTCGTACTCGAACCTCCCGAGAGGGCGGCGGGCCACCATGGCCAACAGAGCTCCTGCCAAGGCCCGTCGGCACCGCACCTGGGAACCAGCCGGGAGGACGGGGGCGTGCGCCCCCAGACCTGCCCGCGTCGTGGGCAACACGTGCGTCGCGTGGTCTTTGGCCGTGTCCAGCGTCGGGGGAGCACTCGCCATGCCCCGGGACGGTCAAAAAGCGACTCTCGGGAGCGGCCAAGAGGGGGGTGTCCAAGAGGGGGGGGGCAAATCATGACGGGCGGCGTGTGCGCGGCCCAGCGGGGGGGCCAGGGACGTAATGGAATAAGAAGAGGCGCCATGAAATCTGGGGAAACATCATGGGCCCCGCCATGATATCCACCCCCGAGACTCGGGAGGAATAGCCGATGCCGGGGAATCGGTCCAGACTTCGGTGGTTTCTGGTTGGGCGGGGCATGCCGGCAAAATACTCTTGCGGGGCAGTCGGAATGTAGGACAACCCGTCGGTCGGAAGAAGTGGGTAGAAACATGAAGTGGGAAGGCGTTGGAAGCAGATTGGGCTTCCGCCCGCCCCCTGAAGAGGAAGGAAGAAGGAAAACCCTTCGACTCTTGAAGTAGGAAGGCGCTTGAAGCAGATTGGGATCTGGAAATCGAGATGTACCTACTTTCAACGACCGACGAACAACCTACAGACATAATCGGACCAGGATAAGCCGGGGGCTCGGGTCAATCCAAACCCGGGTCAGTCAGGCATTGCAGCATCCTGCAGGATCCTGCAGGACCCTGTACCCAAGCCCGGGTCGGTGCATCCCTGGCTCTTCAGGCTCCTGCAAGATCCAGCCCTCTGACGGACCCCCGTGTGCACTGATCCCCTTCTCCTGAGCCCCGAAAGGGGGGGACATGCAGAAGAGCCCAGAATCGAATCGATAAGTCGGATCGGCAATCGACATGAATCGGATTGACGGAGATCGGCAGCCGAGTCGGGAAAAGTCGAATCGGCAGACATCGGCAGGCTGGCATGCCTCCATTATGAAAACTCGAAGCCCACATCGGAATCCCAACTCGACTCGAATCGGAATCGGAAGCGATCGAAACCGAATCGTATCGGAGGCATCGAAACGAGCCCTGGCATTAGGTCGGGCATGTTCTCCTACAGGCGGATTTTGAATGACAAATTTAAATATAGTCAAGCACAGTCCTGATAGACGCTCAACAATATTCCAAGCATCGTTCCCTGTTTGTTCCTACTTTTGAACCTGCCTCCTGAAGAGAGACATGCCCGGCTTAACCCTGACATGGCATACACCCGGGCACCCTGCCCTGCACGGTTTCCCCCAGGGCCGTAGGCGACACGAGGAGGAGGGGGAGGAGGAGGAGGAGGAGGAGGAGGAGGAGGAGGAGGAGGAGGAGGAGGTGGAGGAGGAGGAGGAGGAGGAGGAGGAGGAGGAGGGAAGGAGAAGGAGGGAGGAGGGGGAGGAGCAGAGGAGGAGAGGAGGCGGAGGAGGAGGAGAGAGGAGCAGGAGTGAGGAGGAGGAGGGGAGGAGGGGAGGAGGAGGATGAGGAGGAGGAGGAGGAGGAGGAGGAGGGGGAGGAGGAGGAGGAGGAGGAGGAGGAGGGGAAGGAGAAGGAGGAGGAGGAGGAGCAGGAGGAGGAGGAGGGGGAGGGGGAGGAGGAGGAGGAGGAGGAGGAGGAGGAGGAGGAGGAGGGAAAGAGGAGCAGGAGGAGGAGGAGAAGGAGGAGGAGAGGAGGGAGGAGGAGGAGGAGGAGGAGGAGAGGAGAGGAGGAGGAGGAGGAGGAGGAGGAGGAGGAGGAGAGGAGGAGGAGGAGGGGAGGGGAGGAGGAGGAGGAGGAGGAGGAGGAGGAGGAGGAGGGAGGAGGGGGGGAGGGGGAGGAGGAGGAGGAGGAGGAGAGGAGGAGGAGGGAGGAGGAGGAGGAGGAGGAGGAGGAGGAGGAGGAGGAGGACGCGGAGGAGGAGAGGAGGAGGAGGAAGGAGGAGAAGGAGGAGGAGGAGGACGAGTCGCAAAAGCCCTTTGGAGAAACCCTCCAGGGCGAAGATGGGGGTGGGGACTGGCACTCCATGGGCCCAAGAAACGACAGTGCCGTTTTTGTTAGCCGGTTCCGTTTTGCCGTTTTTGGTGCTGGTTCTGGTTCCGACGCCGTTGTTCTACGGGTTCCGTCGCCATTTTTTGTTACCGGTTACGGCTCCGTTTCCAATCCTGGAGCCGTTGTTTGGCCGTTTCCGGTCGCCGTTTGTATTGCCGCTTCCATTTTCAAGGGACTTTTTCTGGAAACAGTGAATAGACGGCCCTGCCGTTTCTGGGACTAAGGACTGGCATGTGGGGGGACTTTGGGATCGAACACTCGGATAGCAAGGCGCCAGAAGGGCATGGAAGGGCCTGTGGAAGAACTCTGGAAGGATCTGGAGAGAGCTTCCAGAAGACCTTGTGGAGAACTTCGGGGCACGCGTATTGGGAGAAACGCTTAGAAAAGGCCTCTCGGGACACGCTGCCATTGCACACAACTCGCGCCAGGGATTTTTCACGGAAGCCGGAACGATCTCCGGGGCTACCCTGCGGCTCTGGCTTCTTAATATGAAACCCTCCTAGCTCTCTGCAAGCCATCCGGGAACTGGCATATGGGGGGATGCATCAGCCTGGAAATGCGCGATGCCTCGTCGATGGATCGGCGATCGGCCCCCGATAGCAAGTCTGCGCCTCCTCAATCCCCTGCGTCATCGCGACGTCGGGGATTCATGAGGGTCAAAGACCTGAGCGACGATCAAAAACGGGTCTCACGCGAGATGGAGTGGCGACCTTACGCGGTGGCTTACGCGGGCAACCAGCGCGGCACTCTACATTGGAGACGAGGGCGATTACCCACGACCTTACGCGGGCATCTTACGCGCCAATGTCGGCGCAGTCGACCCCGTTTTCTCGTGACGCCCACCTGGAACTGGCGATACATCATCGACTGGTCGTCGATTGGCCCCCGATAGCAAATCTGAACCTCACTGGGCGGGGTTGGGCTATTAGGCTCGGCGATAAATCGGCGATTGGGAGTCGATGCATCCTCCCCATACGCCCATCCCCCCCTATCGTTGCCACTGAATCGATCCGGAAGAGGCCCGTTGGCAGGATCACTTGGGATCGAGTCGGGAAACCAAAGAGAATCGACACGCGAGTCGGGTGGGGCTGCATCGGCACGGAGCCGGAATCGGATGGGATCGACTGCGCCAGAATGCACCGCAGCGCCATGTTCGCATCGTGCCGCACCAGATCGTCGAAATTTACCAGCCTCGAACGTATCCCTATCCCTAAGATTGACACGCCAGAAGGCGATGACAGTCTGAGGGATCCGCCCTCAAAAATAAGGGAATCCCTAAGAATGGCATCGTGATGGGGAGGTTCCCAGCATAGGGATAGGGATATGCTCCAGGCTGGTAAGGAATGTCGGCATCGGACCAGTCGAATCGAGGCGGACCCTGCGTAGTGCTGAGGGTCTGCCTCGGGCCCTCGACGGTGGAGCTCTGGGATCTCCTTCGGGCCTCCGGAGCAGGACTCCGGGAGCCTCCGAGGTGAAGATCCAGTGCGGCGCCGCAACTTGCAACCCTCCCCTCGCCATCGCTCGGACGTTCATTCCTGTGTTTTTTTCGGTTTCGTGCGTGGTTTTTTCGCCAAGTGATCAAGGATGCTCCTCGATGGTCCTCGCCGAGGAAAACACGCACACGTCCGAGCGATGCCAAGTCCCCTGACGACTGATGCGGCCCCAAGGTCGCGCACGGAAAAACTAAGCCTGCAGGGGACAGGTCGACATCGACAGTACGGGCGGACGGTGAGGACGCAAAGGCCGCGGACACCGAAGTTGGCACTTTTTGGGCGGCGGACTGCCAACACCCCGAAGGGCTGGCCAGTGAGAACCGCGAAAGGACGGGCCGCAGAGGCAATAGGGGAACAAAAAGTGACATAAACATAAAAACTTGGAGGTCCGCGCGGATTTCTCGGATCGGCGCTGGACCCCCCTCCCTGGCGCACGGAGCGCGCCAGGGGCGGCGCCGGAGGCGCCGCCAGGGGGCCCAAGCGCCGATCCGAGAAATCCGCGCGAACCTCCGAGTTTGTTTGTTCATGCCACTTTTTGTTCCCCTAGGCAGCATCTGAGTTTTTAACGATTGATGAGGATGAGGATGATGCTGATGCTAATGATGTTGATGATGCTGATAATGATGATGCTGCTGACTATGATGCTGATGATGATGATGGCGGTGGAGGGGGTTTTGATGATTATGATGATGCTCCTGATGATGATGCTGATGATGCTGATGATGCTGCTGAGGATAATGGCTCCCTAAGAATCCGTGCGTCCTGACTATGAATTCTGACTGTAGGCGTTTCGTCCTGGGTCCGTTCTTGATGGCGCCGGGGCCGGAGAAGGGCGCCCAGTGGCTGCAACATCACAGGAGAACGTCCGATTTGACAAACCCGAGAACACACATCGTCGGAGAGCTGGCCCCGTGTGGTCGGAGATGGCTCCCCTGGACGCCGAGAGTCGCGAGAAACCTCCATCGCAGGCAGAGTCGCAAGAAACCTTCCACAAGAAACCCAACCATGGAACCCAAGGGCGCCCATGGGATTTTGGTGTGGGCACGTCACGCTCTCCATGGCAAAGCCATCGAGACCCAAGAAGCCTGGGGCACCCTTGAGGCAGGCAGGGTGTTTCCTGGCACGGGTCTCCACTGTATGGGAAGGGGGCGCGCAAACATGGATTAGCGATCCATGGATTTGGCGCGCGGTCGCCAAACCCATGGATCTGGGGCGGTGTCCTCCGCAAAATGCTGCCCGTGCCGCCTCGCTCGGCGGCGGAAATCCGCGCCTTCCCACGGGAACGGGACCCGTCGCTAATCCACGCCCCCTTGCACTTTGGTGTGGGCGCGTCGCGCTCTCCATGGCAAAACAGAACCATCGAGGCCCATGGAGGCAAGCAACGTGTGTCCTGGCATGGGCCTCCACTGCGTGTGTGGGAAGGTGGCGGGGCCGAGCTGCCCCCCACGTGCCGGGGGCCTCCGGAGCCCCCCCCGGACACGGTGAACCGGGCGATCTCTATAGAGGGCCCCGGAGGCCCGGCAGGCTGGCCGGGGCCCCTTGTGGCGCTCCTGGGGAGAGGGCGAGGGAGGGAGATCGAGAGACAGCGGAGGGAGGCAGCGAATGAGAGAGAGAGAGAGCGGAGGGGAGAGAAAGACAGAGAGAACGCGAGACTGGAGTGAAAACAAATAACAAAAAAATCCACGCGAAGCGCACTTCGCTTTCCACTCGCTGCTTCGGGGTTTTGCATTGGCAGTGCTCCACGCAAGAAACCGCTGCAGCGCGTCTGCAAGGTCGGTGCAGTGAGCCTGAGAGAGAGGGAGGGAGAGTGAGAGAACGACCGAGAGAGGCGCAGGGAGGTCTGGGGAGGAGGTGCGGCCGAGCTCCTCCACCCGCGTCATGTTCCCCGCCTGCGTGCAGGTGTGGATGACCGCGTTGAAGTCCTGTGGGCTGGACGTCCAGGGCCACAGCTCCCCTCTCGTAGCTCCAGGGGGGGGGGGGCAGAGCGCAGGTCCGGAAGGGGGAGGAGGAGGAGGAGGAGGAGGAGGAGGAGGAGGAGGAGGAGGAGGAGGAGGAGGATGAGGAGGAGGAGGACGAGGAGGAGGGGCAGGGCTGGGACAGGTAGATAGGAGAGGAAGAGGAGGAGGGAGGATAACACCCCCCCTCCTCCTCCACCCCTCTTCCTCGCAAACAACTCCCACCTGTCGCACCACGAAGGCGTGTCATTGGGGGCGGGCCGGGCCTTTCGCCTCAGACTTCCTCACCCCTGATGGTCTTGCAGCTGGGGGGTGAAACGCGTTCGCTTTGATAATGGGGCTCCCGCCTGGCCGCCGCGCTAACTCCTCTGAACATCTGAAGCGTCAACATGGGGCTCTCAACAAGGATGGGGGTCGAATCATCGACATGGATGGAGGCCGAATGGATGGAGGTCGAATGGCATCAACATGGCTGGAGGTCGAAGCATCAACATCACCATCATCACCTGAAGCATCAACATGGATGGAGGTCGAATTGCATCAGGCTATCACCTTAGAGCCGCGCACCCTCGGCCTTCAACAGTTTCAGCCCTTGCACTGATGGAAAGCGACATGGTTCTCAAAATGTGGATCTCGCCTCGGCGCCGCGCACATTCGGTCTGACAGCACAACAATTAGACGGATAGATGACGAATCGCTTTCAGAACGGGACTCCCATCAGAGATGATCCTCAACATGTGCGAACTGCGACAGTGGTGACCGCAGCTGCACGAGTGTTGGACCGTTTGTTGATGCTCAACGTGGGGGCGCTCGCTTGAGACCCGTGTGCTCGTGACGCAGGTATAATTGAAAAGCTTTCAGCGACGCGGACGGAGGGCGAGTCCTCCTCCGAGCGGGGCCGTCGCTGGGCGCTTCCTTGAACCTGATGTTAGGTCGGGCATGTCCCCCTACAGGCTGATTGCAAACGAACACTTACAACTATAAAGATAATAAACAAGCTACACATATAACAGACAAAACACACAAACAATGAAGAACATCGTCCCCAGCCTATTTGATTGACGAGTTTGGAATAGTCCTCCTGTAGAGGGAGAAGCCCGACTCAAACCTAATGGCCCTGCCTTGTTGCAGGACTTACAGCTCGGAGGGTGAAGGGCAGCGTCTTTGAAGCGCTGCTCCTGCCCGACCTGCGGGCCCACTGGGGCACTTGTCATTCGAGGCAAGGGGGGGATGTGCTTCGACCCGTGGGCAAACTGACTGGCAGGTATGGTGTACTGCAGCACCGCGGATGCGTCTTGGGCTCACTCTGACCATCCTCCTCCTCCTGCTCGTCGTTCTCATCATCGTCATCATCGTCATCATCAGCAGCATCATCGTCATCAGCAGCATAATCATCATCATCATCATCATCATCATCATCATCATCATCATCATCATCATCATCATCAGCAGCAGCAGCAGCAGCAGCAGCATCATCATCATCATCATCATCATCATCATCAGCAACACCATCATCATCACCATCACCATCATCATCACCATCATGCCCTACCTCCTCCTCCTCCTCCTCCTGCCCCCTCCTCACACGATCCTCCTCATCCTCCGCCCCGACCTCGCCCGTCGCAGCCTCCTCACGCCCCCTCGCTTCCACCCTTCACCACCTGGCCGCTCCTCCACGCAGCCCTGGTAGCCTGGGGTGGCCGCGATACGCCCCAGCAGCAACTCCGCGCCGGCGACGTCGCCCCGACGCGAGCAGTTCACCAGCTCCTCCTGCATCTCCTGTTCGAGGCGGCACTCAATATTATTCAGGGGTGTCCCTTCTCCTCCTCCTCCTGCTCCTCCCCCCCCCTTCTCGTCTCCTCTTCTAGTCCGCTCCCGCCTAGTTACTTCCGATGCATCCGCTTAGAGGTGGCACCCAAGATTCTCGAGGTGGGTGTTCCTTATCCCACCCCCCCTCCCATCATTTTCTCCCGCCTACTCATACATCCCCTTTCCGAGGTGGCACTCAAGGCCCGGGAAGAGTTATGCCTCCTCCCCCTTATATTCCCTCTCCTTCTCTCGTCCTCTTCTCCTCTCCTCTCCAAACCCTCCTCTTCTCCTCTCCTTTCCAAACCCTCATCTTCCTCTTCCTCCTCTCCTTTCCAAACCCTTCATCCTCTTTCTACATGTCCTCTTCTCTTCCGCTTCCGTCTCTTCCTCCTCTTCTTCCTCCTCCTCCTCCGGAGAAGGGTTTTCCTCCTCTCCTCCCCTTCCGCCTCCTTCTCCCGCATCTCCTTGAGGTGGCGCTCATTCTCCGTGGACGCGGGTGCCATGGCGATGACCAGAACAGAAACTCCCTTGCGACCCCGTAGAGGGCAAAAGCACCACTTGCACAGGCGCTCGAAATTTCTTGAGCGAAGAGCCCTGGCGGAGAGGAAGGGGGGTGAATAAGGCTAAAGAGGGGATCGAGAAGAGGGGGACGAACGGGAAGGGGGCGGGGTGTGAGGTGGGGGTGTCTTTCAATCCTCCGACTCCTTCTCCTCCGTCTCCTGTTTGGAGGAGGCAGCGGCGGATGTGAGAAAGGCAATAATAGGGCGGGGCTATCGGCAGGAGCAGGATGGAAACGAGAACACTGGAGGTGAGGAAGGTGCAAAATACGTATGGGGTCGGAATACGTCAATGGTAAAGCACGCGATAAAAAAGGAACGGAACATGACGAGTCTGAGAGGAATGCGAAGAGGAGCGTGACTAGCCGCATCAGGAACAAACGTAGGAGGACAAGGGACATGAGGATCATGCGGAAGGGGGGGGACCGAGGATAGAGAAGATAAAGAGGAAGAGCGGCAGGATGCATAACGAGAGAACTATGCGTGCACACATGTACAGAGGTGTTCAGAGAGAAAAAGAAAAGCCCATACATATGTATGTATGTGTATATATATATATAGAAAGAGAGAGAGAGAGAGAGAGAGAGAGAGAATGAGGGAGAAGTACATGGACGGATATGCCCTGCTATGCACGCGTGCGGGAGGGAAGAGGGAGGCGAGGAAGATAGGACAAAAGAAATCGAGCAGGACCTGGGAAGAACAAGGGCGCAAGCCGGTACGGTAAACTATTGCTACAAGATGGCTGGCCAGAGACCCGGGAAGCTGCGCCGAAGGCCCAGTGCACCATGGGGGTGCCCCGAATGAAAGGCGCTCTGAGGTGGAGGCCCACGCACGAAGGCCGCCTCTCCCCCCTTCCCCGGTCACGTCACGATCCACCGACGGCGAGCGACCGGCGGCGAGAAAAACACGCGCTTTCGCCGCGCTCGCAAAGCGCACGTTCCGCGGGGGGGGGGGGGGGCCGCGGTCGGCGCGCGCTCTCTTCGGGGAAACGCCGAGCGCACGCGGTTCCCCCCGCTCCGCCGTCAGCCCCCTATGCCCTTGCCCGACCTAACCCAAAGCCGGGGCAGAAGCGACGGAGCGAGGAGGAGGAGGAAGGGGAACGGCACTGCCTACCAGACCACTCTCGGCGGTGGACAAACCTCCCTTGAGTAAACCTCCCCTTAGTGAAAACGGCCTGGGACCGAAACCGACGGACCTGGACCCGCAAAAATGACGGTCGCGACGCCCTCTCGCGAACCGGCAACGGCCCATTGCTTAATCGACGTGTCAGGGTACGAGGTTTATCAACCTCCGACACTCGCACCAAACCCGGGGACCCGAATTTCGGGTTGGAGGGGGGGTACGGGTTCCAGCTGTGGTTTCTCAATGTTCCCTGCCCCCCCCCCCAGCGGGAATGGAGGGCAAATTGGGGCCTTCGGGCATGGGTCGGGGTGGTTCTTTGGTGGCTGGTGACATTTTCCATTGAAGTTGTTATCAGCATCCCCTGCGCTGCGCTCCGCTTTCCATAGCTATCCATGGCAAGTCCCTGCGTATGGCATGACGCACGCTCTGCCGTAGCAGACCCCCCCCCCTTCGCATCTGCTATCCGAGCTGTCTCTGGCTGCTCCGCAGTGCTCCCGGACGGCGCTGGCGCGAATCGTGACGTGACCGGCCCCTCCCCCGCTCCTGTCACGCCAATTGCCTTCAGGGAAAAAGACTTAGGTCGGGAATGTCCTCCTACAGGCGGATTCTGGGCGAAAGTTAAGAAATACTCAAGAATATTCCCCAATCGCATCAAATATGAAAAATCGTCCCCAGACTATTTGTTATTACCTTTGAATATTTCACCTGTAGAGGGAAAGGCTCGACTTAAAACAACACGCGCTCTCGAATACACTTGTTCCACAGCTCGGGCAGGCCGCCCCCGGGTTTGGAAGAGCAGTGCAGGGAGAATGGCCGCAGAGCACCCGCTGATACTGGTCCGAGCAAACCCCTCCCTGGTCGACCCAACGCCGGACTGGGAGCGCGGGAATCGGTGGTTCAAAGATGGGGTCCTGAGGGATGGGGCCCTACGGATAGGAAGGGATCCAAGGGTGGATTTACGCTGGTTAAAACGCCTCGCTCTTGTAGAAGGCAGAAGAACCACCCCCAGAATGATCACCCCGACAAGCGAAGCCGTTTAGCAAACGTGCCCAAATAAGGAATCGAACAGGGCGGGGCTGTTTAGAAAACGCCCAAGGCCTTTTAGCAAACGCCAGTCATCGGGTCCGCGTGGTTTGTCCTCCCTTGATGTTAGGACCCCATCCCTCAAGACCCCATCTCTGAACCACCGAGCGAAGGCGCCACCACCCGGTCACCCGACGGGACACAGCCCCAGACATGCGACGTCCTGATTTTTTTCAGATCGGCGCCCCTGGAAGTCCAGACCCTTTCCCCACGACCGGCTTTTCATCCTGAATTGTTGTTTGATGGTCCCGAAGCCCGGCGAGGGCTCCGCGAGGCCCAAAACGGCCAAAAACCTCCCGTCCGGATTTCTTTACGACGCGATCAGGTCTGGGGCCCCCTGCGAGGTGGTCTCGCCCTTTCGGGCCGTGCGGCGGAAGCAAGGAGAGCACTTTCCGCCGAGAAATACAAAAGCATGGGGCTCGCGGTGCAACACGGCCCGGGAAAGGCGCCGTCCCCGCTCGCTGGCCCGCCCGACGCGCCAGCAGTTCGCGGGGGTCGGTCCCAAGGGCTTGCTCGGACTTGGTCCTCTTCCTCCTCCTCCTCCTCCTCCTCCTCCTCCTCCTCCTCCTCCTCCTCCTCCTCCTCTCCTCCTCCTTCCTGCCTCCTCCTTCCTCCGTCCTCCTCCACCTCCTCCTCCTCCTCACTCTCTCCTCCTCCTCCTCCCAACTCCCCCTCCCACCCCACCCCTCCCCCATCCCCCTCCCCCTCACCACCTCCCCCTCCCCCCTTCTACCCCGCCACCCCTCCCCCTCCCCCTTCCCCCTCCCTCCTCCTCCATCCTCCGCCTCCTCCTCCCCTCCTTGCCCTCCTCCTCCTCCCCCTCCTCCTCCTCCTCCTCCTCCTCCTCCTCCTCCTCCTGGCTCAAGCCGTTCTGGCACAAGCCTACCGTGCGCAGGTGGCGCCTGAATCCATCTTTTCAGCCTACCGTAGGCAGGTGGCGCCTGCTTTCTCGCCAATCAGTTTCTCACCCCAGGTCAGCAGCCAAACCTGGGGCCTCCCTCGTTCCATCCGACATGGGCGGCCAGCGACCGCAAAGCCGAGGCAGAGGAGACGGTCGCAAGTACCTCTGCTGCCAATCGGGTGGATGCAAGGGATGGACATGGGCTGACAAGCCGTTCAAGTTCTGTGGGCAGTGTGGATCAGCCTTCCTTGGTCGACGGTCTACAACATCGACCCAAGCCCAGGACGAATCGAAAGGCATTCAGAACAGGTGGCGAAGGCGCACAGTCAGCCCAGCGCCGAAGAGCCACCCCAGAGCCGCGGGAGTGCGAGTCCCTGAGGAATCCGAACGAGACCAAATTGCTGTGTGTACGGCGGCGGTCCAGTTCTGGAAGAAAATGGAAGGCATCCCAAGGCCCCACTACCTGCAGGCCGTCAGTGAGTTGAAAGCAGTCCAGGCGTCTTCGTTGGCAGCGAAACCTTGGGATCAGCAGCGGAAGTCCCTGCAAGATCAGCTCGAGGTGACGAGGAAGAAGCTCGCCAACGCCAAGCAAGAGTGTGATAAACCAGTGGAGGCCATGGTGACATTGGCCAACGAGTATGAGAAGCAAATCAAACACGTCTCTGATCTGACTGGAGAGGTGCAGCACTTGGAGACCCAGCACCAGATGGCGGTCCAGCAGGCGCTCAAGGAGCACGTGCCCGAGACCCCCACGCTGGAGTCGTACATTACCAGCCAGTTCCCGCCAGGGCTCACGCCCTCCCCCGAGGTGCAGATGGCGGTCGCGCGGCTCTCCGCCAAGCTGCACGAGGAGTGGACCAATGCCCAGGCGAACACCCAGTCGCAGCAGTCCCAGGCCCCAGCCTCGCAGGGCAGCGAGGCGCCCGCGGAGGCCGCTCCAGGGGGGGCCGCCGCCGCAGCGCCCCCCGCAACCCCAGTCGCCGCGGCTCCTGCTCAGCCGCCTGCGACCTCGGGTGGAGCGGCCCCTGCAGGCGGGGGCCTCAGCGCGGCTGCCGACGCGGCTTTCGACGAGGAGCAGTCGGCCATGGAGGAGGAGGTGGAGCACCAGCGCCTCGCGGGCATCAAGCGCGCGGGGGAGGCGCTCGACCAGGTGCTCAACCTGCAGGGCCAGAACGTCTCGCAGTCGGAGGAGCAGCAGGGCCAGGTCGCCGAACTCCAGAAGGCTGCCAAGACCCTGTGCGTCGCCGCCAAGGGCAAGGGCGGCAAGGGGCCATAAGGCAAGTCGTGTGGGTAAGACGGTCAGATTTGCCACGATCAACGGGAGCTGCTGGAGATCCATCAGGAAATTCATCCTGTCTTCAGCAGCTCAGGCAGTAGACATTATATGCTGCCAAGAAGTGCGAGTTTTGAATGACGCTCTCCCCTTCATTGTGCAGTGGTGTGAGCGCCAGGGGTGGCATGCGATGCTCTCCCCAGCCGTGCTTAGTGATAAAGGGTCCCCAGTGCAAGGCACAGGGATTTTGATTCGCGATGGGCATGACTTCGGAATATCCAGAGCGCGGCTTCCTGCAGGGGTAGCAGAGTCGCGTTGCACACCAATTTCACTTGAACTTCCTGGACATCGTCCGTTCGTTCTCGTCTCTATCTACCTGGCCGACGGGGTGGGCCTCAACAAATATAACTTCGAACTTCTAGCAGGGGTTGCAATGATCCAAGACGCTGTCAGACAGCCACTCATCATTGCTGAGGATTTCAACGTCTCGACCAATAAGCTCATCGAGTCGAACTACCCTCTGCGTGCGGGCCTCAAGATCTTGGCCCCTAACACTCCGACGTGTAAGATGAAGAAGTCTGCTAGCACTATCGACTTCGTGTTAGCCTCGTCGCGCTTGGACCAGGACCTTTCGGGAGCCACCGTCCTCGACGATTACCCGTTGAGCCCCCGCAGGCCCGTCCTGTTCCAGCTTAGGTGTGGTCAGCCCTTCATGGTGTCCGTCCTGGAGAAGCCCCAACCCTTCTCGACTACTAGGCCCTATGGGCCTTCGAAATTCGCGCCGCCTTGGGATAAGACCTCGGCTGCCCTGGACTTCCTGGACCAGGTCATCGCCCAGGAGAGTGACATAGAGGCCCGCATGCTGGCCCTGAACTCCGCGCACCAGCATTTCGCTAACGACATGGCTAGGTCGATCAGCATCCGCACGGATACGCCGACCAAGTCGCCCACCATGCCGCGCGTAGGTAGGCCTGCCCAAGATTCGTTGGGCACCAGGTGCTGCTCGGCAGGTGGAACCAAGGGCCAGTTGGAGGAGCCTGTCGATCCCGATAAGATGGTTGAAAGACAAAGTTATGGATGCCATCCGAAGGTTTCATTCCAGGGAGGAGCTCTACCTTTCGGAGATTTTGGTCAGCATCCAGTCACCACCTCCAGAGTTAGAAGGCACCGAGGAGTTTGCCCGTCTGCTCGCCAGTGTTAGGACAGCTCTAGGCGCCGCTGCTCAGGAACAGGGCAACGGGGTGATGGACCCCAAGCTCGTTTTGTAGGTTTTCGAAGAGCTCGATGAAGCAGTTGATCGAGCGCTGCAAGCCGAGGAGGCAAAGGATCGCCAAAGTGAAACCACCGCGTGGCAAAACTGGGTCCAGGAGGCCATGTCTCGCGGGGTGGGGTGGGCACGCAGGTGGACCTCCAAGCTCACCAACTGGCAACCTCAAGGAGTTTGGCGCCCAGAGCTTCAGACATTTTCAGGCCGTCCTTTCGAGCTGCTCCAGTCGGAGGCTTCCCGCTTGGCAGGACTCTGGCAGACCACGGGGCAGGAGCAGGAATTTAACTTGCCCTCCGCCACGCGTGACTGCTTGGAGCCGATCACGCCTGGTCAGATTCGGTCGGCAGCCAAAAGGTTTCCCAAATCAACAAGCCAGACATGGGATGGATTTCGCCCTCGTCATTTTGCCTTTCTGAGCAACCAGGAGTTTGAGCATGTTTGTGAGCTTTTGGCTGCCATAGCAGAGATTTGAGTTTTCCCGACAGCGATTCGTAGTATCATCATCACCCTCATCGAGAAGCACAAGGCCGACCAGTCTGAGGGGCCCTCGTACCGTGGTATTGGTTTGCTTCCCGCGCTTTGGAGAGTTTGGTCCAAAACCGCCAATTAAGCTCGCCGTTGGGAGAGGGCCAACAAGAGGCCTTATCTGGCGCATCACAAGACTGGCCGGGGGTGCTGGAAACGGTTTTATGCTCAGCCCAGGCCTCGAAGGCCGAACTAACAGGCTATCAGGCTGTACATACTGGAGGTGTCATTGGGATTTATCTAACTACTATGAGAACGTGAACCGCAAGAAATGGAAGTCTCGGGCCATATCGTCTGGGTTTTCGGAGACGCTAACATGTGTTATGATGAACCAATATGGGGGCCCGAGGGTTGTAGCTACAAGGGCCTTGGCAATGTATGCTGGTTGTGCCACAAAAGGTTTTCCTGCTGGATGCTCTTTCGACACCTACAACGTGCAAATGTACACGGTGCCCCCCATGGATTCCTGGGTCCCGAAGTTCCCCTCCGTGGACCCCTCCATCTTTATAGACGATTTCATGTTGGGCAGCAGCAACACTAGTATCATACTTTTGGTGTCGGACTTGGCACAGGCCGCCGACAGCATGCTAGATTTAATCGAGGAGGAACTCGATTGCTCGGTCGCGCTGCACAAGGCGGCGGTGTTGGGCTCGTCCGCAGATGTGCAGCAGCGCCTGGCAAAGGCTCTAGGCAAATACAGTGGACCCGATGTAGTCCACCAAGCTCAGTCTGCGCCAAACCTAGGAAGAGAAAAACATAAAACAACGAAAAAAAAAACAAAGAAAAAATACGTGTTTGAATTTTCACCACAAGGGAAAACCGTCTTAGGAAGAAGAATCGTGTGACCCTCAAGAAGCGAATGACCAAGATGAAACGACGTCTCCATCGCTTGGCGCAGATTAGGCGTGCAGGTGCGAACTTGCGTAAGGTTTACCAGGCGGGGTTGAAAGCGGCAGCCTACTATGGAGCTGAGATTGCAGGCATAACCAACCCCGAGGCCCACGAGGGCCCAGTCCCCTGTACCTCAAGTATTGTGGGCTCCCGCTGTGTACTAAGGTCCAGGTATTGGCTCTCTCGATCCTAGGTGAACCCGACGTGGAGTGCGGCCCTGGGCCAGCGGTTATTGGGCTAAACCTGATTTGGGAGAGTTGCTCATTATCCTGGAAAAACCGGTTAGTTTTCGGCCTTCCTGGTCCTCCGTGCCCAAGCCCGCGAGGTGCTCAACAAGCCTCCCAGAATTGGTACCAAATCCGAGGCCTTGGGGCCACGCTCTCAAGTCTGAGCGACTGGATGCAATATATGCCGAACCCTTTCAGTTTTCCCAGATACTCGGAACGGCCAGGATTTCCCCTCATCACGACCTCTCCCGCGCTAATTTAGAAGATTTTCGGGAGCCAATGGCATCAGCATTTGGACATCGCGCGAGTAAAGAAGCTCGGTTTCGACGAGCCCCTCGACCCGTCGGTCTTGCAGCGCGCGCTGCAGGACAGTACAGTGCAGGCCTACAAAAGGAAGACGCTGCTTTCACATGGCTGCCAGTGCATTTGGACCAAAAAAGATGGCCGAGGCAGGCTATCATAATGAAGTCGAATGCGAGCTGTGTAAGGGCCCCGTGGACTCCATTCCCCACAGGCTCCTCGAGCGCCCTCAAACGGAGAACCTGAGGAAAAGGAGATGTTGCATGAGGACGTGGAGTAGCTCAAGAGACGGGAGTAAGGGGATTTCCATATGTCTTTGGCATTTCAGCTTCGACAAGAACGATTGCTCTAGGCCCCCTGGTTATAGGACTGGGCCAAGCGTGTATTGGTCTCGTGATGGGCTACCCCAAAGGAAGTGGCCATGAATGGAAAGCGTTTCAACGATTGGCAGCGTATTAAAACCTGTGCCCACGCGGTTATATAATGCCCCTGCCTGTCCGTGTCAAAAAAACGACGAAGAGTGGCACCTAGTTGCCTCCCTCTCGGGGCCCGTGGGGGCCAGCCTGCCCCCGACGTCGCCTGCTGCCGAACACTTTGGTTTTCTAGCTGCCGCCTCGTGTCCCAGAGTCACGAAGGCGTGGGCCGATTTCAAAGGTATCCTCTCGGTCCACCAGAGCCCTGAGGTTAGTAGGAAAGAAATGTACTCTGGAGATTCTGTTTTGGCCAGGTCCCACGCCAGTTTCGGGTCCCTCGAGATTGCGAAAGTTAAGGCCCACCAGGATCTTGAGTCCCTGGAGGCTGGCTCGAGGGACTGGTTTCTAGCAAAAGGAAACGACTGGGAAGACAAGGTGGCCAAACATACTGCTGCCTCGTCGCCAGCCCCGTCAACTTTGGAGATTGAATTTTATAAAGAGATTCGCAGCAGGGTGCAGAGGTTCGTGCGATTTGTTGGTGAGGCCCTCTCGCTCTGGGCGCCGCTGGCGCCCAAGACTGGGAAGAAAGCCTTTGCCACCCCAGCCAAGAGCCTCAATCCCCCTGTGGGGGCAGCGGGTGCGGTCCATGAGTGGCTTACCCCCCCACCCCCTGCTGCGGGTCCCAGGCGTGCGAGTGCACGTGCCAATGTAAGTAGGCACGATTGGGGCTGGCTGAACGGTCACTGGCTGTGCCTGCTATGCCATACTAGAGCTAGAACCGACGCCACCAAGCAAGCCCGCACGGCGGAGCCGTGCCCAGGCAACTCGGCGACTCTCTCACAATTAATTCGAGACCCCCAGAAGCACCAACTTATGATATGTGATTATCTTGACATTGAGTCCTTTATTGTAGTGTGCCGAAGGTGCGGCCGATATACGGAAAGCAACCTCAAAGGGCTCAAAGGCGAATGTATGGAGCGCTTCCAAAGCAAGTTCTCCCAAGGTGCGTGGTCTCTTCTGTCAGGCGGCCGGCATCCCAAGAGTAGTATGAAGGCCCGCCCCCGACTTGCCCTCCCCCTTCCTGCTGTCCAGCTCCTCAAGGAAGGAGCGGCGAGGCAGGATACATGTGAGCGTCAGAGGTGAGCGGATGTAACCTTTAGGTTTCGGTTAGGGTCGGGTCGGCCTAACCTTAGCCTTCCTCATTAGCCTGTGATGGTCCTCCTCCTCCTCCTCC
>CAUYUJ010004157.1:35000-67500 GCA_963575745.1 Prorocentrum cordatum | reverse complement strand
TACTGAAGAATGGTTTTGCGTTGGCATTTCCTGCAATTTGCCCAAGCGCCGCGCTCCCGACACCCAGGCACCTTGGAGTCGCGCCCGTTGTGGCCCCATGTGCATGCCCTTCGTGGCCCCGCTGTCGCCATTTGTGTCCCCCTCACTGTCCTACGTTGCCCAGTTGCTACCCTCAGTGGCCCCATAGTTGCCTTCTGTGGCCCCGCATTATCTGCACTTCGTGGCCCCCGCTCGTTCGCGCTCTTCGTGGCCCCATACGCATTCCCTTCGTGTCCCCGCTGTCGCACTTCGTGGCCTACTTCGTGCCCTTCGTGGCCCTGCTGTCGTTCTCTCTCGCTCTCGCTTTCGCTCGTCGTCGCCGTCGTCGTCGTCGCCGTCGTCTTCGACGTCGTCGTCGCCGTCGTCGTCGTCGTCGTCGTCGTCGTCGTCGTCGTGGTCGGTCCCCTGTCCGTCCCTCTTGGGGTCGAAAAGTCTTTAAATTGCTGTGCTGTGCTAAAGTCTCCTGTCCGGACACTCGAGCATATAAGGGCGAACAGTCTTTAAATTGTTGTTGCTGTTGCTGTTGCTGTTGCTGTTGCTGTTGTTGTTGTTGTTGTTGTTGCTGTTGCTGTTGATATTGCTGTTGTTGTCGTTGTTGTTGTTGTTGTTGCGGTTGTTGCTGTTGTTGCTGTTGCTGTTGCTGTTGCTGTTGCTGCTGCTGCTGTTGTTGTTGTTGTTGTTGTTAATGTTGTTGTTGTTGTTGTTGTTGTTGTTGTTGTTGTTGTTGTTGTTGTTGTTGTTGTTGTTGTTGTTGTTTGTGCTGTGGCTGCTGCTGTTGCTGTTGCTGTTGCTGTTCGGAAGAACGAAGACTCCCGTCCACTTACCTGTTTCTCCGAAGCCAAGTCGTTACTTTTGAGGGTCAGCAGTGCTCCAGCAGCCACGGGCTTGCACCACGGGGCTGGAGAAGGCGTTGGCACCGAGGCGGCCGCGGCAGGCTCTCTTCGGGGCGGGAAAATGTGTTGGCTCGCTGGGCGTGTTCCCTGAGGTTCCCCCCGGAGCCCCGAGGGTCCCCAAGGATTCCTCTTGGGTTCCGCAAGATTCTTCAGGACTGTTGAGGAACCCTCAGAATGATTCAAAAGCCCAGAGGATTCCCCACGGCCCTCCAGGAATTCTCAGGCCCCCATCGGATTCCTAAGGATTCCTCAGACTCCTCTGGACCCCCGTGGGCCCCCCCCAGGATTCATCAGGATTCCCTTTGACCTTTCAGGGTTACTCATGTTATTGACAATGTCATCCAAGGACTCCGCAGGACCCCCCAAGGATCTTCACGTTCCCCCAGACCCGTCAGGATTGTTCAGGTCCTCCCAGGATTCTTCAGGATCCTTCAGGATTCCTCATGTTCCCGTAGGACTCCTCAGGACCCCCGAGGATCTTGAAGATCCACCAGGAGTCCTCAGGATTCCTCAAGATCCCCCACGATCCTTCAATCCTTCAGGAATTCGTCAGGGCACCCCAGGACTCGTCAGTATGCCTGGTGATTTCTTCGTATCCATTGGAATTGGTCAGGATTCCCGAGTGCTTCTCGGGATTCCCCAGGATCGACCAGGATTTTTTCCAGCCCTTCCCCAAGGTCCCCCAGGATGCCTCAGGAACCTTGAGGAGAAGGAAGGGCGCGGCGCTCATGCGAGAGACACATTCTGAGCATCATGCCCCTTCCGTCCGAGTAGGTGTTGAAAGACCAGACTTCAAGAACATCAATGGCGCGGATGTAGCAGGCGACGCGCCTGGCCCGCCCTAGCGACGCGTCTGGTGGTGCGACCATTCTTGTCACCGTCATCGCACCGGCTGGCTCGAGCAGCCTTTCTCCCCGACGTGGCGGGATGCGGCGTCGCCGACCGACCGCCGTCCCGTATTGAAATTCGTCAAGATTTGTTGAGGCTCGTGAGGATTGATGAGGATTCTTCAGGTCTCTTTAGGAACCCAGCCCCCCAGAATCCCGAGGAGCCCAGAGGATTCCAATGGGAGCCTTCGAACTCTTGAGGATCTTTGAAAATTCCTCAAGATTCTTGAGGAGCCCTGAGGATTCCTAAGGATTCTTCAGGACTCTTGATGATCCCTGAGGATTCCGTCGGATTTCTCAGGATCGTCGAGGCTTCCCAAGGAGCGCAAGCACGGGGCCGGAGAAGGCGGTAGTACACGGGGAGCGGTTTCTACAGGGCCGCAGGTCGGATGAAGTGAGGCACGGGGCTGGGGTGTACGTTTGTCCACCGGGGGGGGTGGCCGCCGCAGGGGGCCCGCTGCAGGGCCTGATGAGTCGTCGTCACACAGTGAGCGCCAACACAGAACCCACGGGACCGGAGTGCCCGTTGCTCCACTGGAGTGTGACCGGTGAGCGTGCGCCCCAGTATCGGGGCCGGAGTCTCCGTTCTTCTGTTGAAGCCCCACTACTGAAGAACCATTATATTGTTGATTCCCCCCTCCAGTGCGGATTGTATTTTTCAATTGAAGTGCCACTCCCGGCGCTCGCACCTTGTTTTTATCAGGGTAATTCTTCCTCCTCAAACGGCGTTGTTGGCCCCCGGGTTACAACAACCAAGGATTCCGTTTGAGATTGCTTCACAATTTTGTCAGGACCCCCGCTCCCGCCCGAGACTTCCTCGAATCGTATTCAGGAATCGCGCTCTCGCTTAGGACTTCCTTACAATTCATTCAGGAATCGATCTCTCGGCGCTCTGGAGTCGCGCTCTCGCTAGAGACTTGCTTGCAATTTACTCAAGACTAGCGCCCTTGCGTTGGAATTTCCCGCAATTTACTCAGGCGCCGCGCTCCCGACACTCAGGCACCCAGGAGTCGCGCTCACGCTTAGGACTCCCTCATAGATTATTTAAGAATCGGGACATCGGTTGCCCTTCGTGGCCCCGTTGCTGCCCTTCGTGGCCTCCTCGCTGCCACTCAGGAATCACGCTCTCGCTTTAGATTCCCTCGCTTATTTTGGAATCGCGCTGTCGTTCAAGGCTTCCTCGCGATTCATGCAGGACGCACGCTTCAGCAACCCGCGTGCTCGACCTGGCCGCCTGGGCCCGCCTGTTAGGGTCTACCCGCCCGATCTGCCCGTTTGGTTCTGCCACATGTTTTCTGCTCCTAGCCCCCCTCCTGCTACTCTCTCTCGTGATCCATCCTCTTTCTCCTTTGTCCCTTCCTTCCATCCGTCCTCTCTTCCCCTGCCTCAGGCGCTGCACGAAATACACGTCGCAGGTAAGAAATATGTTTTCCCGTTGGTGTTGTTGTTGTTGTTGTTGTTGTTGTTGTTGTTGTTGTTGTTGTTGTTGTTGTTGTTGTTGTTGTTGTTGTTGTTGTTGTTGTTGTTGAGCTGTCATTTCTGAGGAAGAGCTATTGTTGATCCCCCCTCACCAGTGCATACTATTCTTTCTCGATCAAAGTGTGCCCCTCGACGCTCGCACCCGGTTTTTTCACAGGGAAAGTCTTGGTGGTCAAACTATGCCCCTGGCCCCCCAGACTACAACAACAACGGCTCCCGCCTGAGACGTCCTCCAAATTCACTCAGGACCCCTCCCTCCCGTCTGAGACTTCCTCCCAATTTACTCAGGAACGGCGCTCCCGCTTGTGACTTCCTCACAATTTAGTCCGGGTCAAACTGCGTTGTTGCTCCCCCGGACTACGACAACAACGGCTCCCGCCTGAGACTTCGTCCAACTTTACTCAGGACCCCCGCTCCCGCCTGAGAATTCCCCACAACTTACTCAGGATCGGCGCTCCCGTCTGTGACTTCCTCGCAATTTAGTCAGGACCACCCCTCCCGTCTGAGGCTTCCTCACAATTTACTCAAGAACGGCGCTTCCGCTTAAGATTTGCTTGCGCTTTCATCTGGACCCCTGCTCCCGCCAGACATCCCCTTTTCAGGAATTGCGCTCTCGCCTGTGATTTTTTTCGCAGCTTATTCAGAAATCGTTTCCCTGTTTAGGGGCTTCTCCAATTACACGTGGCCAGGAAGGCATATAACCCCCCCAAAGGGGGTACGATCGAAGACGAAGAGGGCGGGTATCCAGGGTTTGGGATATGCATAGTGAATGACACGCGGGCCGGTAGGAGCGAACAGTCTTGGAATGATTGTTATCATTATTGTTGTTGTTGCTGTTGTTGTTGTTGTTGTTGAACATTATTACTTCTAAAGAAATATTATTGTTGAGACCCCTGGTGCGCGACCCCCCTCCAAAACCTAGGCCGCAGCCTCATTTCCTTCATTTTCTAGCGAAAGCTTCAGAAAAGTGGATTGTGTCCGGATCCGGTTGTTTTGTTGTAATCCGTTTTCCCTTGCAAAAAACACTATAAAATGAAAATTCTTGTTCTTACTTGATCAAATTGCAAGAATCCCTTGCAAAAAATAAGGTAAAGTGGACATTCGTGCGCGCAAGACGAAATCCTTCCAAAACCTTAGGTTTCGTAGCGATTTTAACATAAAAACATCAAAAACCCAATGGTTTTTTAAGAAAAAATTGTCAAAATGTCCTTCCGCGCGCGCTGTCCGAATCCCACAAAACCAATGGTTTTTCAACATTTATGTTACATGAGCTCGCGCGAGCTACTTTTTCTTGTTCTAACATAATCAAATTTCAATAATCCCTTGCAAAAAATAAGGTAAAGTGGACATTCGCGCGCGCAAGACGAAATCCTTCCAGAACCTTAGGTTTCGTAGCGATTTCAACATAAAAACATCAAAAACCCAATGGTTTTTCAAAAAAAAATGTCCAAATTTCATCCCGCGCGCGCTGTCCGACTCCCACAAAACCAATGGTTTTTCAACATTTATGTTACATGAGCTCGCGCGAGCTACTTTTTCTTGTTCTAACATAATCAAATTTCAATACTCCCTTGCAAAAAAAAGTAAAGTGGACATTCGCGCGCGCAAGACCAACAAAAAACACGACGATCTCAGGAACTTGCCCCAAAAATGTGACCAACTCCGCTCTCTCTGTCTCTCTCTCTGTCTGCTCTCTGTCTCTCTCTCTGTCTGTCTGTGTCATGTATTGTATGTCACAATTGCAGGATGCTGGGCACACGCGCGCCCCGAATAAGTGACCAAGTTCTGTGGGTGTGTACCCCACGCCAGTGTAGTAGCCACGGTCGTCCGCACGCCACGAAGTGAAGTGTCCCAACGTCATAGGGCGGGAAGCTGGGTTTGGGTGGTCGCGAAGAGTCGTTTGGATATTTGGTAGAGCTTGAACTGCCCCCCCACGAAGTGGGGGTATTGTCTCGCGTCGCATGAAAACCCTGGCACTGGTGAGAACACTGAGCGCGGGTAAATGAATTGTTGTTGTTGTTCTTGTTATTTATGTTTTTGTTGTTGTATTGCTCATTTTCTGAAGAATAATGATTGCTGATCTCCAGAAACAGTTCCGCGCGCTCTCGCCTCGACGCCGGCTGCATTTTCTCTGAAAACGAGGCTCCCGCTCGAGCGTTGGCTTGAGCCTAAATGTGGGCCCTTGGAGGCCCAGCTACGACAACAACGGCTCCCGCTCGATACTTCCTCACAATTTACCCCGAGACACCCTGGCCAGAGAGGCCCCCGAACTCAGGAACGGCGCTCTCGCTCGAGACTTCCTCGCAATTCAATTAAGTTGGCGGAGGCCCAGCCACGACGACAAGGGCTCCTGCTCGATACTTCCTCACGATTTACTCCGAGAGCCCCTGGCCAAGAAGGCCCCCGAACTCAGGAACGGCGCTCTCGCTCGAAACTTTCCCGTAATTCAGGCAAGTTGGTGGAGGCCCTGACACGGCGACAAGGGCTCCCGTTCGATATTTCTCCATAGGTATTCCGAGAGCCCCTGGCCAGAGAGGCCCCCGAACTCAGGAACGGCGCTCTCGCTCGAGATTTCCTTGTAATTTCGTCAGTGGCCGACAAGAATGATATTCCCCCCGAAAGGGGGTGCAATCGAAGACGAAGTGGGCGGGTATCGAGGGTCGGGGTATACGGAGTCCCGATGGTTTTACTTATGGTTGTCCTGAGGGTTGTCCCGATGGTTCATGGATAGATAGACATGTCGGTGTATTTATAGGTACAATTATTTTGTTCTATACATAATTTCATATATATATATGTAGATAGGTAGATCGACATATAACTATATATAGACATACATAGATATACGTGCATCTATATATGTATATATATACATATATATATATATATATATATATATAGATTGGTGTCCTGAATAGAGAAATCGATATATAGGTCGATGGATATACTGGTATATGTGGGCGACAATGTGAAAGTTTAAGAAACCACCAAAGAACCCAGAGCCATCGCAACTTTACCGCCTCCCCCTCCCCCCGACCTCCTTATCACCCGTAGGGTGGTCCTATCGGTATATCCTCGAGCTGGACCCCACATGTTTGTTCCATCTGGAAGCCCCACTACGAAGTCGGGGATAAAGGGTCGACATGTCCCCCGTTATCTTTCACCACCTCACACTGGGAACCCTTTGGCCTAGCACCGATGGTATACCCTTCTTCGGTGGGGGGGGCGGACGGTGGGGTGGCTGGTGTCCGTTGGCCTATGTGTGTGTGTGTCTATCTGTGTGTTGCTCTCGTGGAATCATCCTTTACGACGTCATGGCGGGTTCGCATCACAGGAAACGGTACCGAATGGCTGGTGGGTCCATTTGCGGAAGTGCAGCGTCATTGGAAGGTACCTGACGCCCTTTTGACTCTTATTTTTATTCATTGGTGGTGCATCACAGAAAGAAATTCAGACAACAGGCAACAATTTTCTTCTCTGGTCGAATCCTTCCTCTTAGTGCTCCTCTGCCTCGTCGCTCGCCGAGGGCGCTGCATGTGGCGCGTGGAACGTGGATCCCAATGGCGTGCGGGATTGTGTTTTGCCGTGAAAATGGCCGCGCCGTGCTGGTGATGTGAAGGAAGGGTGAACTCGGGAGGTCCAGATGCCGAGTGGGAGGTTCAGATCAGGAGAGGCTTTAGGTCGCCCTAGGGCCAGAGCGGATGGGGTCGGATGATAGCGTCGCATCACCTATGCATTGGCGACGCGACGCGATCGGGAGCCCGATGTTGTCCATCCCGACGTCGCCGATGCATCGCCGATGCATCGGTGATGCGGCGCGATCCTCCACCTGCTCCAGACCCGTTTGGGCGGCACCAGAGAAGGAAATGGGAAGGTTAGATCAGGAGGCGGGAGAGAGTGTTGATAAGGAGGGTTAGAGGGGGTGGAGGGAAGGTTCAAAGAGGGTCATACGCGGGTTCGAAGAGATGGGAGAGAGGGGTCAGAAGTAGACATGCTTCAGAGGAGATGGGCGACGAGCTGGGGAGAGAGGCGCTGTGTGAAGCGACGGAAGGGGCGCGAGGAGGGAGGGAGGGAGGCAGCGGTAGGAAAGGAGAGGCCGAGGAGGACATGGAGGGAGGGAGGCGAGAGGGAGGGCGGGAGGGGAAGTTCTTTGCCAGGCATCTCCACATCACTGGAAGATGCAAGATGAATGTGCACCCGCGTTGAAGCCCTTGTCGCGCACCCTCTGGTCTGGGACTGAGCGTGCCCGCTTTCTCGGGCACCCCCGGCCCCGTCCGTCCCCAGAGTTTCGGCGTGTGGTTGGCTATTCTCGTCAGGGTCACTCGTTTCGCGCATCGCGGGGCGCGCTCCAAAAAGCCACCGAGCAGCCCTCCTCCTCCTCCTCCTCCTGCTCCTCCTCCTCCTCCTCCTCCTCCTCCTCCTCTCCCTCCTCCTCCTCCTCTCATCATTCGGCGTGGGGCAGGCCGACGCTGTCACGAAAGACACCTCCGTTTCCGCCTATGTGAACCGTCATTGTATGCAACACCCAAATCGCCAGAAGATGTCAAGCGGGCTCCGTGCGATGAGCACGGACAGCTGAACTGCCTGCGTCAACCTAGAGTCTGGCTTTTTGGCCTTCAGAGTGGAGGAATCAACTGGGGGCAGGACCAAGTGGGAGTGCGATAAGGGGGTGACAGAGAAGCAGAGGGAGAGAGAGCGAGAAAGAGAGAGAAAGAGATAGAACCAGAGCGAGAGAAAGAGAGAGAGAGAGGAAACGAGAGAGGGCGCGAACGGTCCTTCTATTCCCCTATTCCCTTTTAGACGCAACGATGACAGAGAGGAGGGAGGAGAGAGTGTAAGGCGGAGATGCAAGAGCCTGGTGTGTCGCCCCCAGGGCCGGCCAAGTTCTCGGCAGCTTCTGTAGAGATGATGGCTCGATGGCTGCCAGCGGAGCAGCAGGAAGCGCAGGCGGGAGGGACGGAGGAGAGGAAAGAGGGAGAGGCGGAATGACGAGGGTGGTGGTGGGGGTGGTGGTGATGGTGATGATGATTATCAGGATGACAACGATGACGACGATGGCGACGATGATAATGCTGATGACGATGATGATGCTGATGATGATGCTGATGATGATGGCGATGATGATGATGTTGATGATGCTGACGATGATGATCATGCTGATGCTGATAATGATGATGATGCTGCTGATCATGATGATGAGGATGATGATAGTGACGACGATGATGATTCCAATGATGGCGATGATGATGGTGATGATGACGATGACGAGGATGATGATGATGCTGATGATGATGATAGTGGTTGTGATACTGATGGTGATGATCATGACGATTATGGTGGTGGTGGTGATGATGATAGTGATGACGACGATAATGATGATTACGATGCTGATGATGCTGCTGATGATGACGCTGATGCTGATGGTGGTGATGATGAACATGATTCTGATGATGATCATGATGATGACGATGCTTACGATGATGATGATGATGATGATGATGATGATGATGATGATGCTGATGCAGATGCTGATGCTGATGCTGATGCTGCTGCTGATGACGACTATGATGATGATGATGATGATGATGATGATGATGATGATGATGATGATGATGATGATGATGATGATGATGCTGATGATGCTGATGATGATGGACACGATCATGAGGCTGATGATGCTGATGGTGGTGATGATGCAGTTGTTGTTGTTGTTGCTGTTGTTGCTGTTGTTGTTGATGCTGTTGATGTTGTTGAACTCTCACTTCTGAAGAATAGTTATTGTTGATCCCCCCTCACCGGTGCATATTGTTTTTTCTCAATCAAAGAAAGTGTGCCCCTCGACGCTCGCACCCTGTTCTTTGACAGGGAAAGTCTTGATGCTCAAACTGTGCCCCTGGCCCCCCAGATTTCAATAACAACGGCTCCCGCCTGAGACTTCTTCCAAATTTACTGAGGACCCCCGCTCCCGCTTGAGAACTCCTTACAATTTACTCAGGATCGGTGCTCCCGCCTGTGACTTCCTCGCAATTTAGTCAGTACTTTCGCTCCCATCTGAGACTTCCTCACAATTTACTCAGGGACGGCGCTCCCGCTTGAGACTTCCTCGCAATTGAGTCAAGACTTCTTCGCAATCTAATCAAGACCCCGCTCCCGCCAGAGAACCCTTCACAATTTATTCAGGAGTTTCACAATTTACGTAGCAATTGGCTCAAGTGGCTCAAGGCTCAAGGCAGACGAGGCTCAGGCCACCGAAGGCCCCCGACCAGGAGCCCTGCCAAGGGTGGGGTGCCGTCCTAGTGTTTCTCTACACCACCTGTTACCCTTCCCCAGGTGCACTCCCGACCTTCCCTCTGCCATGGCGCCGTGCCAGGTTTGCCTCCGCCATGGGGTGCAGGGCGAGGCGCTGCCGGGCTTGGCTTTCTGCGCCGCACATGGTGGCGCCTCCGGCGACGACGACGCGACGGGCCTCACCCAGGCTGCTGCGAACCTTGCCGTGCAACCCCCTCCTGGACTACCAGGCCACGGCCCTCTTCCGGACGCATGGCTCGCGGAATTCATGGATGATGAAATGGCGCAGCATTTTGGGCTGGTGCAGGCCGCCAACATGACGCTGCCGCAGGACCTGCAGAATCTCCCCATCAAGATTCCCTCCACCTGGGAGGCCCTCCGCGCCATTCTGCTGAAACTAGCCTACAACCCCGTCTCCGCCAACCCATGGAATGTCTTGGGTTTCGGCCCACTCGACGGCCCCGCGCCTACCGAGCAGGGCATCGCAAGTCGCACGCGGACGGCTACCATCCTGTGCTCCCTCGGTCAGGCTGCCGATTGGGACCCGGCTGGGAGAGCGAGCGCGGAGGCGGCCGCTGCTCACTTCGCGACCGCTGGCGCGCGGTGCGCGGAGCAGTTGGACGAGGTTTTGCGCGAGCGTCGCCGTCTCCGTCCCTCCGAGCTCCCACGATGGAAAGAGTTGGGAGCGTCTGCGCTACAGGCAGTCCGCGCCATCCCAACATGCGCAGACGCCACCTTAGCCACGCAGTGGTCCCAGCTCCTCAGCAACACTACCACGGACCATTCGGTCACACTGGAGCAGCACCGTGAATTGGCCACACTCTTGGAGAAGGGCGACACGCGGGCCCTGGAGAAGATGGGGGGGCAACATATCTTGGCTTGGGCACCGGTGGACACCAATGCGCTCCAGAGGATCCTTGCCGGTCTACTCCGACAGCCCGATCCAGCACTTCGCCCTCAGCGACTTTCGCTTCTGGTTCCGATCCCCCATTTTCCTGGTGTCGACTCTCCGGCCAAGCTTTTCGACCTCTGGTGGCACCCGCTCCTCGGCGAGAAGCCGCTGTACATCTCGTTGGTCCGTGCCGTGGATATCATCCTGCAGCCTGTGGAGTACATCCTCCCTGGAAGGTCCGCTCCCCGGCATGTACGGCAGGGCCTCGCGAGCTTCACCATCACCACGGCAGGACACCGATCGTCACCGACCGTCTTCTCCCCCTTGGCCCCGCTGCTCCAGCTCCCCGCGGTGAACTCTTTTTGGGTCGACGTCCCGACTCAGCTCTTCCCGAACTTCATGATCAAGATGCTCAGCCCCGAGGTCACCAACCATGGTGTTTCTTTCCTCTGCCGGCATACCTCCAGAAGTTGGGGCAGCACTCCGGAGGTCCCGCGCGTGTGCGTGGAGATCATTCTACCGAGCTCTCTTTCCGAGGCGGGTTCCATGCTCGCCATGCGCTTCCTGCGGAGGACCGTGCTGACTGAGCAGATGTACCTTGGGCACAAGGAGCTGTACACGTCTCCAGACGCCCTCGTGGTGGAGTGCAACAGCCCGCTGGGACTGGTCCGTGCGTGGCCGTTGTGCTCACAAGCGATCTTCCTCTCATCCGACAGGGTGCTCGTCTTCGCGTCGGCCTCCGTGGAGTCGTGGACCGCGTTGCTCGACAGGGGCCTCCAGGAGGATGAGAACCACGCGATCACGAACATTAAGCACAAGGCCAGCAGCTATGGCGGCCGTCCCTGGGCATTTCCATCCGCTACTGCTCTCGCCCTCGCTGCCTCCCGTCGCCAGCGGGGGCGCGGCGGTCGCAGCTCCACCATGTGTGACAACATCGCGGAGATCACCGTCGCCGGGGAAACCGGGGACAACGGAAGCGTGGTCATCAATCAGCTCCTGTCTCACGTCTGTGCTGCCACGGGCCTGGCGCTCTCCGCGGCCCCCCCAGGTCAGGTGCCACGGCCAGGACAGTGGGTCCATCTTGCTTCTCGGGACGCTAGCGCTCATCCTGGCCGCGCACGCGTGTACCTACACTCACAGGAAGATGTCCAGCAGGTGTATCGCTCGTTGCATGGTCAGGTGCTCCAGGTCGGCGTGGACTTCTTGGCCATCAGGGTGTCCAACGACGTCCAGGACTCTCGCACCCTGCCGGGAAACAGGCGGCGGGGGGGGCAGGGGGCTGCCTCCCCCGCCGCCGCGTGACCTCCTCAGCGCCTTCGACGAGCTATGGAATTCAGATTTTTGATTGCAAGGGTACCTCATGTTGGCTCGTGGACGTCGCCTTCGAGCTCCAACCGGCCAGTGCCGGCCCGGGCTCCCAGCGCCGCGCTCCCTACAGCATGAGTGGGCATATCACGTCGTCTTGTTCTTCGTCACCTTCTTCTCAACGTTCGGCGTGCATCTACTCAGCTACCTGCACTTGCACTTCTTCATCTTTTTCATCATGTTTCTACCTCTATGGATCAGCTGCCCGACGACTCCATGACGGACGTTCCGGTCCAGATTCGGCTTCAGAACGCATTTCGGCGCGCGCTGCGCCCCACTGCGCTCCCTGCAGCGCTGCCTCCACGCACTCGCGCACCCAGAGGTCAGCCTTCGCTCGCCCACAGCCCGTACCTCGGCGATGTCTCCGTCATCACATGGAACACCCAGGCCCTCTTCGCCGCGGACCCCGGCCGTCATCGCCGGAAGGCGACCTACGTGAGGAAGTTGATGGCCACCCACGATATCGGCCTCTGGACCGAGACGCACGGGTCCAATGGAGGCAATGAGGTGTGGAGAAATCCCGATGCTTGCACATCTTGGTGGTCACCAGGCCCCGCGCCCGCCAGGGCAGGAGTGGGGGTGACGATCAAGAACTCCTTCCTCAAGCAGTTTGCGGCGAACCCTCACTGGCAGATCATTCTCCCGGGTCGTGCTGCAGTACTACATCTGCGAGGCCCCAGTGGCAATCTGGACGTTGTTGTCGTATACTTCCACACTGGTGCTGCCGCCTCCCCAGAAGACATCGAGGCTGCAGGGCTGTCTCACCTGGGCCGCCCCCCATCTTTCCCCGAACTCCGAGACGCTCTCCGACGGCGGCTTTCGCGGCACATCGCTTCCAGGGACCAGGTTCTCACGATCCTCGGAGGAGACTTCAACTATGTTGCGGACGTTTGCGACAGACGCTGCACCTCCACCGCTGCCGTCACGGGTGGGCGGGATCGCGGGGAAGAGGCAAGTTGGCACCGACATTTGGGACTTCCTCATGGCCTCCACGAGCTCCACCAGCCCGACATGACGTATGCTTCGCCTTCGTCCCGATCGCGCCTGGACCGCATTTACTGTAATCAGGCCGTGGTGGAAGGCTTTGATCGGAAGCTAACTTGCGCTGCATTGGAGTGGCAGTCAGAGCTATCTCGACATAGAGCCGTCAGCTTTCGGCGTTCACTGCCGCAGCGGGAACCCGACTCATGCGCCCCGATATCGGACCTCACATTGGATCACCCCGAATGGCCGCGCAGAGTGGCGCTCGCGTGGCAGGAGATGCTGGACAGCGAACCTTCCGCCTCGCCTCCACGGCGGCTCGTGCTACTCAAGCGGGCCATGCGCGAGGCCGCCAAGAACTTCGGCTTCGAGGCTTCGGGTCCGCCGGGCCCGCTTGCGCACGAGGATCGCCTCGGGGTCACCATGAAATTCCTCCGCGCCTCAGAAAAGGGCTCGGCAGGCGGCGTCAGCCAATGCATCCAGCGGTATCCCATCTTGAAGGATCTCGTGGACAACCCTTACGACTTCCACACGAGCCCTGGCCGTCGCCTCCGGCTGGTCCGAGTTCACGCTGCCGACCTTGCTCGCGATCACGCCATCGACGAGCTGGGCAGGCTCCACGCCGACTTGAAGGACCTCTCCGATGCGCAGGCGGCGCGGCGGCGACATCAGAACCATCGTCTTCTTACACGCTTGTCTCCTGGCCGCGGCTGCTCCCACTACGCGCTCAGTGACAGCGCTGGCCACGTGAGCACATCACCAGAGCACATCGCAGGAGTTCTGCGCGACCATTGGTCTGGGGTCTTCCGCAGACGGGAAACGGACACAACCTTGCGCCGCACCTGGCTTGCAGACGAGGCCTCGCACGCCTCGCTGGCAGACCGCCAGTGCGTGCCCGGCGTCGCCGTGCCCTTCGAGATCTTCGAGCGGGCGGTCCAGCATACGAGCAACAGCTCTCCTGGACCAGATGGGATCCCGTTCCGCGCATGGCGTGCTTTAGGCGGCTTCGCGACGAGAGCTCTGTACGAGGCCTTCCTGGCCATCGCCAGCCCCAGTGGCGCGGCGCTGATGGACTCGGACTGGGACTCGTTCAATGAGAGCTCCATGGTCTTCCTCCCCAAGAAGCCATCAGGCATTGCTGGAGACGGCATCGAGTTCTATGTCCCCTCGAACATGCGGCCCTTGAACATCACGAATACAGACAACAGAATTATATGCAGCGCGGTCCGCATGTACATTGAGCCCACCGTTGCCCCCGGGGTCTCCGATTGCCAGCGGGGGTTCCTGCATGGGCGCTCGATGCTTGCAAACCTCATGGACGTCGAAGAGTTCATGCTCCACCACTCGCTTAAGTACGACTCGTCCGCCATGGTCTTCTTCGATTTCGAGGCGGCCTTCCCGAGCGTCAGCCAGGAGTTCCTTCTTGATGTCATCGCGGCCCGGGGTTGGCCGCCATGGTGCGTGCATTTCATCCAAGCGCTGTATCGGAACAACAGGTGCCGCATCGCGCACGGCGGGTCCACTTTCGACGGCTTCGAGCTCACCGCGGGGGTCCGTCAGGGCTGCCCCCTCTCCCCGCTCCTCTTCGCCGTGCTTTCGGATGTTCTTTTGCGGAGGCTCCCGCGCCTCATCCCAGACGCCGTTCCTCGCGCCTACGCCGACGACCTGGCCGTCGGCCTGGTTCGCGGGACGGGGGGCGCTTCCATTCTTGAGCGCACTTTCGACGAGTACGAGCGACTGTCGGGGCTGCGACTACACCACGGAAAAACGGTTTGGGTTCCATTGGCACTGGAATCAACCGACCGCGTGAGAGAGCGTCTCCAAGTGGCCGCGCCCACGTGGAGCGACTTCACCATCCGCCGGTACGCAACTTACTTGGGCTTCGTCGTCGGTCCGGAACGCGGTGAACATTCGTGGACAAAGGCTTTGGACAAGTTCATTTCCCGGGCCAAGGTGTGGCGGGGCATCGGCTGCGGAATGATGCTGACCCTCTTGGCTTACCGCACCTACATCTTCCCCGTGCTCTCCTTCCTCCTGCAGCTGGACCAGTTGCCGTCCAATTGGGACGTTGTGGAGCAGCAGGCATGCGTCCTCCTCTTCCCCGGCCCCCGCTGCTGGACTACCCCAGCGGCGCTCCGGAGCTTGCGGTCCTTGGGGTTTCACGCGGAATTGGTCGACGCAGCATCCGTGGCGATCGCGGCCAAGTGCCGGGTATATCGATGGGAGAACACAGCTCATGGAGGACTTCAGGTACGTCGTCGTTCTCGTTTTTTGGACGCACTCCGACAAGATTCTGATCATTTGGATCGTTTGGTTGCCTGGAGCGGCTGGCACGGCCAGAATTTCTTCACGAACCTCACAAACGCGCGCGGCCATCTGGAACACAAGGCAGCAGCAGCCAGAGTGTTGGTCGAGGCATTGGTTCAGGGCGACGCGCCGGAACCAGCGCCGAGGTCTGAATGGCAGAAGCGGTGTCGGATTATATTGGCGGACCCGCGCCCGCAGGGCGCCGTCCGCCACCTCGACCGCTGCCTTTCTCGTCTCCAACTCCCGGTGCTCCGTGGGCGCCGCTTGGAGCGCGCGACGCTCGCGCTCCGCGGCCTGGCGCCGCTGGTGCCCCCGCGGGTGTGGGCATCGGTCTACCGCGTCATGTGCAACGGCTGGACTACAGGGCGCCGCATGCAGAGGCCAGCGCCTTGCGCGTTTGCATGCGGACACGGGGAGGACAGCGTCGAGCACTACATCCACTGCTCCAGGGTCGCGGAGTTCGGGCGCAGGCAGCTGGCGCTGACTGCCCCTCCACCCGGCGAGCGCTTGTCTCACTTTCTGCTCCTCTCCCCCCGTTTTTCCGAAGACACGGCGAGCGCTATCGCTCGCCGTGCCCTGGCGGTGTATTGCGTTTACGCGGCATCCACAGCGGCGCGCCACGGGGCCACCTCCAACGCGTGGGAGGCCATGTGGCAGTACGCTAGGGAAGCATGTGCTGCGCATCCTCGCCTCGCATCGCTCGTGGCCGCAGTGTGGCAAAGCTGAGTTAGTTCCCCCCTCCTCGCCTCCGCTCCTCGTCGTTGTCGTCCGTGGTCGCTGCCCATCACATTTCTTCCCGCGTGTAATGTACTGACTCGCCAATGAGCGCGACACCTTGGGAGCACGCCTTCTTCCGGTCAGCGGGGCGCCCAGACTCACAGGAGTCGGCTGGCGATGACCCTCAGGGCTTTGCTCATCAGTGCATTGTGCGAGTTAAGTGAGCCACATTTTGTTTGTGCCCGCAGCGGAGCGTTCACTGAATGTTTGCCCCTAGCTTTCGCCACTGCTTAGTAGTCGATTTACGGAAAGAAAAAAAATTACGTAGCAATCGCGCTCTCGCCATACTCAGGCATCCCGCTTGAATGTCCCACCCGCCCGACCCGTCCGTCAGGGGATCGCCCGCCCGTCGTGGGCCCCCGCCCGAGACTTCCTTCAGGAACGGCGCTTTCGCCAAGGACTTCCTCGAACGTTCACGCTCTTCCTTCGTGTTCCTCCTCCCTCTCCCTCCTCCCTCCTCCCTCCTCCCTCCTCTCCTCCCTTCTCTCTCCCTCAGCCGCCGCCCCGGCTCGAGGCTTTGGGAGTCCCTTACCAGGTAAGGGACGAGCCTCGCGGGTCGGCCGCCATGCGTGCCAGCCAGTCGGGCACTTGGGTACACACTTGGCAGGCCGTGCAGCCGCCATCTCGTGGCCAGCGCCACGGCTCGGCGGCATCTCCGCGAACCAGCTTGGCATCGGCGCGCTCGTGAGCGCCGCAGCCAGGCACGCGCAGTCTTGCGCCTCGCGGCAGCCAGGCAGACGCTGTTCTCTCATCACAGCAGCCAACGGATGTCGGCAGCGCCATGGCACACACGCAAAGGGCAGTGGTTCTGCTCGTTCTGTGGTTCCTCGCATCCTGCGTCTACGGCCTGGTGCACCAAGTGCTACGCCAAGGGTCAAGGGTCGAGACGCAGAGGCCGCTCTACTTCTCGCGCCCCCTCTCGCTCCAGCCAGGGAGAGTCGACTCCCGCCGCCGCTACGGGCTCGAGCGAGGAGAAGAAACTCAACAATCATATGAAGAAGAGAGTGGCCAACTTAGCGGAGGCCAGAGCTCACCCTGCGTGGGTAGAGCCGCCAGCGCTATCAGTGGGCAGATAAGCTCATCGTTCCCATATGAAGTCAGCTATGCAGGCGCTGGAGCAACAAATTCAGGCCCAAGAAGCTATCGCGACGACGCCGTCGCCGATGCTCGAAGCCAAGCGCCAAGAGCTCGCAGTGTTCCAGTTCATGCACCTGTGCGCGTTCTTGCCGAAAGAGAGGGTCGCCAACCAGACCAACTTCCTCAGCCGCGTGACCCGCAGGTTCGAGGAAGCTCAAGAGGCGGAGAGAGCTGCGGAGATTGCGCTCACCATCGCACAAAGGGCGAGGGAAGCCTTAGCCACGGAGGTCACCCAGGCGCAGGAGCTGCTGACGACCTTCGAGGAGCTCGCCAAGGAGGAGATCAAAGCGGTGTCGTTCGAGGATTCCTCGAACGCGTCGGCCGCGCAGGCGGCGCCGCCGCCGACGGTGCCAACTTCGGGTCCAGCAGTGCCGCAGGTCATCGCGGAGCTGCAGGCGGGCCAGGTCACGTTGACGTCGGCCCTCTCTGCGCTCCAGCACACCATGGTCTCGCTGCAGCAGTCGCTCAGCCAGCTCGTCATCCAGCAGCAGTCGTCGCCTTCCTCATATGTGGCTCCACCTTTGAGTCCAGCGCAGCCTGCAACTCCAGCGGCAGCTACAATGGTTCCAGTCTCACACGTCGGCAAAGGCGGAGTGATCCGCCCCGTCGCTGGCAAGGTGTCGCAGGCGCGCAACCAGCTCGAGAAAGCTGCCCGCCAACCTGGTCAACAGAAGCTACGCCTACCATCGAAGCCTAGCGGGCCACAGGACGGACAGATCGAGGGGGACACGGGCGGCGAGCCGCCCCACAAGAGCCAATGCCTGGCGTTCGACGCCGAGGAGGAGATGAACACCCCCAGGATGCAGGACGCCCACGAGGCAGAGGGCGACGTGTTGGAGACCTCCTCCGAGGCTGCGGCTTCGCCAACGAGTTTTCGCTGACCCGAGCATCTTGTACGCGTGGAGGTCAGTCTGAAGGTCCGTCGGGATCTCACAACACCTCCCATCCAACCGTTGATCATTCAGGATGTTTGGGCAATACTTTGCACTCTGAGGTGAGTGGCGTTACGCCGCCCTGCTCTTCCACCACGGCCCCTTGGTTTCGAGGTTGTCAGTGCAGTCCTATGCCAAACACTGCCTGGGGTTCTCAATGTCTATTTACTCGTTGGGGTCGTCCTCTCAACAAGGCCTATTGGGCCTCGCCAAATATTGGCACTCCGCCACCGTCAATGTTCTCCCGCACCTTCTGGGCGTTTCGTGTGGCGTCACTAATGTCCACATCTATGCGGGCGGCTCGGGAGGCTCCTCTAAGGGTAGGCCTTCATGGGCCTTCGCGGTCTTCTTGGAGGACTCCTTTGGGAACGTGGCCTTCTTGGGCTTCGAGGGCGACTGCGTGGACGCTGAGGTGTCTACCGTACTGGGATCTCTTGCTGCTGAACTTCAAGGTGCTCAGTGGGCCCTCGCGTGGTTCCTACAGTCCGACTACGCCAGCCTAACTCACGAGTGTTCTCTTGCTGTCATTTGCGACAACAAGGAGGCCCTTCGGGTTGCCTGCGGAGGGGCCTTGGGAAGGACGTTGTCTTACATGCGTGTGGAGTTAGACAGCATAGCCAAAGTGACCTCGCATTTCGTTCGCAATCTTTGTTGGGAGCACGTACCGGGCCATTCCAACCATGCTTGGAACGAAATGGTCGATACGATTGCCACACTGGTTTCTCTGGGGAAGGGCTGTCTACCCCGCCCAGATCGTCGATGGCGTGCTTGCCTCAGGGACCTTCAGGCGCTGCAGTGGTTGTGGCTTCGCTTCGAGCCGCTCAGGATCCAGCGGCAGTATCCACTTACGGGTGAAGAACGCATGCCAGTTTTTGTTGAGTCAGCCACGGATAAGGCCTCCGCCTTGTTTCATCTACTGCGTTTCTCAGCTCGGGATCGTGCTGAAGCCGAGGTTCGAGAGAGCGCAGGCGCGCCATCCTCCAACACAGCTTATTCTCGGCAGTTGTGGGTCGCAGCTGCCATCGTGTTGTCTCTCAGCCCAAGCAATAGCAAGCATCGCTCTCACGCTCGCCCTTCTGGCCTCTACCTTTCTGGACGTATGAAACAGCTCAACGCGGCTTGTAAGCAGCAGTCACTATGTATTGTGGGTACAGTTGAGACGCGCTTCCCTCGCTCTGGAGTTTCTAGCGTACACCCATGCCGCATCGTGCATGCCGAGGCCGACAGCAAGCACGCAGGTGGTTGCTCCCTTTGGTTACACATTACCTTCGAAATATTGCCTGGGATCCGTATTGCTCCCAAGCATTGTTGTGTTCTCGCTGCTGCTCCTCGCTACCTCCTAGTCGCTGTTCGCGTGAAGTCGTTCGCTATGGGCGTTCTCGTTGCGCGCGCACCGCGCAGCAAGAAACCCGAGCACGAGATGCGGGCCTGGTGGGCCCATCTAGCGGGAGTTCTTCACGACCACCGCACCCCAGGAGTCGAGCTGATTTCACTGCTGGACGCCAGCGCCAGGATCGGTTCGTCTCTGTCCAGGTTCGTCGGCCCTATCGCGGCCGAGGCGCAGAACCTTCCAGGCCAGTGCTTTCACCAGTTCTTGGAGGATTCAGAGCAATGGGTACCCTCTGCGTTCTTGGAGTCTCACGTGCCGTCGGCCACCTGGTACCCTCCGAAATCCCATGGGCTTTTGTCTGGGCGCCGTATCGACTGCGTTACTTGCTCGTTCGGCGCGTCGGTTTCCTCGCAGCATGTCGTCACGGACGTCGATTTGACCCTTTCCATTGTGGATCATCTCATGGTTGCAGCGCTAGTTTCGTTACCTACGGCACGTCCAGCCTTGCGAGCATGGGGGGGGCACAAGATCAGGTGCGACCCCGCCAGCTTCAGCGATCCTGCTGCCGCAGCACGTTTCAAGCAGTTACTTCTACAATGTCCTGCGGTGCCGTTTGCAGTCTCGCCCTCTTTCCACTGCCAGGTGCTCAATGATCATCTTCTTTATAGTTTAGAAGAAGCTTTTCCTGCGAGGACGTCGTCCTCAGGACGTAGCCCCGGACAACCCTGGGTTTCCACCGAGACCCTGAAAATGATCGACGCGCGCACATCCCAATTACGCAGCTACCGACGTATTGGATTCGCGTGCTTAAACTTACAGCTGGCTTTGGTGTTTCACGTCTGGGCCGAAACGCTGAGGGGTCCTTGGGCCTGCCTACGCACCAGGCAGTGGAAGTTGTCTGAGCGCGGACCAGGCACCCTCAGTTCTCGCTGGCAGCATCGCCGCGCACATCTGGTGGCTATCTTCAGGCCAGCTTTGCTAGAGCTCGGATTTTACATTGACGACCAGGCGCAGCTCAACAGTGAACACAAGGCGCGCAGGAAACGTTTCTGCAAGCCATCTACGGACTACCTCACCTACTTTCGTCTCTGGGAACGTCTTTGGGGTTCTCGTGATGATCACCTACAGGCAGGGCGATGCACTTTGGAAGACATGCGTTGGGTGCTCCCTGGTTCCTATGGGCTGTCTGGGTTTAAGGCGTGTTGGAACTACTCGGTTCGTGTGGGGGGCCTCTGTTTAGCGGCCCGCGTCGTTGCCCTCGAGGTCATGACTCGCTTCGTCACGCATCGCATTAATCTCGATGCTCGTGCGCACGCTCTTACGCTCGCTCAAGGTGTTTCCTCGGCTTGGTCTCGGCAGGATTTCAAGGAGGCGTTCTCGAAACTCAAGGCCATGGGAGCCTGCTCTCGTCGCAAACGTTCGGTTCGTCCTCTTCCTACCCTCCTCGGTGTCGACAGCAAACCATACATCTTTCGTCGAGGTTGCGAATCGCTGGCTGCAGCACTTTAGCAACGAGGAGGCCGCGCCAGTCATACCGGAGTCTGACCTACTTTGGTTTTTGGCCTCACATCTCGCCCTCGACGCGTCGGTGACGCACAATGTGGACATTAACATAGAGGACGTGCCGTCCCTCGCAGTCACTCAGCACACGTTTGCCTGCGCCAAAGCCTCGGCGGCAGGGCCCGACGGCATCCCAGGCGCAGTATTGAAGCAGTTTGCGATTTTACTTGGCAGCTATTTCCACCCACTGTACGTTAAGAGCACGGTGCGCATTTGTGAACCTATCCAATGGAAGGGTGGTTTTTACTGGAGTCTATTCAAGGCCGGGGTTCCCTCGAACGTCAGAAACTATAGGTCCATCCTGGGTTCCTCCCAAGTCGGCAAACGCTTTCGTGCTCTTACGCGTGCCAGTGCTGTACCCTTCCTCACGGAAGCTGTGGGAGTCAGACAGTTCGGAGGTATCCCAGGCCGAGGCACGGAGTTTTCAGCTTTGGAGTTCCGGGTATTTCAGCAGAGAGCCGAGGCCGAACACAAATCTGTTATGATGCTTTTCATCGACGCGGTGCAGGCTTTCTACAAATCAGTTCGGGAGCTGGTTTTTCGCACCTCCGCCAGCGACGAAGCAGTGGCAGCCCTGCTGAAGTTCTGTGGTCTCCCAGCGGAGGCTACTCATGAGCTGGCCGAACATATCAAGCATAGTATCCCGATCCTGGACCAGTGTAGTGTTTCCGCTCTTCGTCGGGGGCAGTTTTCGGACTCGTATGAACAATCCTGGTTCTATATTCGGGACGGTGATGGTGTGGCGTTTCCTTCCTTGGGCTCTGGACCTGGTCAACAGCTGGGGGATGTGGTCTTCAATTTCGTTATGTCCAAAATCATGGCCGCTGCTCAGGAGGGTCTCCTAGACTTGGGAGTAGGTCTACATACTCCGTGTCACCCTTCGTCCTCGCTTGCAGTATACCGTGCTCAAGGAGCACAGGAAGCTCCAGTGCACCAGTGCCGCGTCCTGGACGGTGCCTTTTTTCGATGATGCGCTATTCTGCTTCGCTGGTCGTGCAAGTGATCTCTTATTTCAAGCGCCGTTTGTTGCAGCAGTGGTCATCGAGGCCTTTACGTCCCTTGGTCTCCAGATCAATACCAAGCCAGGCAAGTCAGCCTTTATGTTTCAGTTCAGAGGTCCGACGTCTAAGATTGCCAACCGTGTTCTTGTTCATGAGCAACATAACATGATACGTACTCATACACACACTTTGGGTGATGTTGAACTTCATCGGGTTCAAGAGTATGTTCATCTTGGGACTAAACACGACATGTCGGCCTCAATGGGGCCCGAACTGGCATGCAGGCTCCATAGTTGCTCCCAGGCCTGGAAGGTTCTCAAGTCCAAGGTGCTCAAACACAAGGTCATTGACAAGCATGTGGCCCTCACGTTCCTGGATTCCCTGGTTTGCTCTGGGAGGCTCTTTCAGGCCAGTACTTTGGGCTACCTATCGTCTGCTCAGTATCGACACCTGCAGGACGGCTTGATGTCGTATTATAGAGTTATCGCCGAGCTCCCGAGGACTGACGAATCTACTGTTTCCCACGACTGTGTGCTCGCGCAAGTGTGTCGACCACCTTTGCAGGCCCTCCTGTCAGCTCATCGACTTCGCTTGTTCGGTCGTTTACTTCGGACAGGACCTCCTCACATTCTGGCTCTTGTTCATGATGCCATGCGTATCTCGTCGAGGACCTGGGGCCAGATGATTATGGAGGATCTTCGTTGGTTGCAGTTCTACTCCTATCGCTTCCAGGATCTCGCCGACCCGGAAGCAGACGTGTCGTGCTGGGAGCTCGTGGCTTTGAAATCCCCGTCTTCGTGGAAGCAAACCATCAAGATGGCCCTCGGATCCCATGTTAGGCAATTGCAAAGGGGCGCACTTGCTAGAAGTGCAGAGGCGCACATACTTTGCATTCTCGAGTCTGCTGGCGTGCCGCCAGCATGGGACGATCCTCGCCACCGTTTACGTGCACAGGAGCAAGCGGATGCCAAAATACATTCTTGTATGTGGTGCTCTATGAGGTTTGCTCGTATTCGTGGGCTCAGGGCCCACGTTCAACGCAATCATCATTCCAGAGTCGATCGATTTCATTCGGAACTGCCTAGGGCCAGAACTGCATTGTCGGTCTTGTTTCCAGAGGTTTGCGCATCGGTCGGCGCTTACAGCACAGTTGGCATTCGACTCTCCGCGGTGCGCAGTTGGCCTGATTATTGCGGAGCCTTGCTGCGCGGTGGCTGAAGCTCAGCAACTGCAGCAGGCAGAACACGAACGCCTCCGAGCACAGCGCGCAGCAGGCCAAGGCCGATGGCGCACGGAGGTGCCCGCTACCAAGCTAGTCGGTTCGACTCGGCACCAACTTATTCGTGATATTTCTTGGCCCCTCTCCAAACGTGACGCCCTTCGCGTCCTACTCGAGACCGACCCCGCTATCCCCAACGACGAGATAGAGCAGTACCTTCATATATTCTCGGACGAACCTACCCCCGAGGACCCTTCCCTAGAGGTCCCGTTCTACGCGTACGATCCTGGTGAATTCCCGGGAACCTCCACTACTTCGGTGCCGATTCGAATTCGCCGACCTACCCTCTACGTGTTGAACCTCTACTGCGGACGCAGGAGACATGGCGACGTGCAGTGGCATGTCGAGTGTACTTGCACGCAGCCTTCCATTGAATTGATCGTACTCAGCGTGGACATTGCCATTGACGCAGTGCGAGGAGACCTCACAAGGGAGAGTGCGTTATTGGAATGGATTGAACACATCAGATGCCACAGAGTGGTCAACGCTGGGGGGGGGGGGGGGGGGGGGGCCCTTGTGAACCTGCCTCCAGGTGGGGGCGAGGGAGGCCCCCCCCAGGTCCCCAGACTACGCATGGGGTATGCCGTGGGTGTCTTGGCGTCAATCTGAGCAACTTCGAGTGGGGTCTCAACTTTTGCATTCTCTGGTCCGGCTTCTTGCAGAACATCTGAGGGCTGGCACGGGGGGGTGGCTAGAACACCCTTCCCCTGCCACATGGGCCCCTAGGGCCCCTTCCAGTTTCAGATGGCGGCCCATGGAGGCCATAGCTGCCGCGCCCTGTGCGCGAGTTACGTCTTTCGATCAATGTGAACACCAGGATCCACAGGTTGATCCCAGCACTGTGGGCCGAGCGCCCACGACCATTTTGTCTATTCGCATGGGGACCCTGCCAGATCTCCTCAAGGCCACTCCTGGTTCTGGTAGGTGCTCTCACGGGCGCCAGGCCCATCGCATGCTTTTAGGCAAGAATTCTGCTGGCCAGTTCCATACGGCTTCTAAGAAGACCTACCCGTCCAGTTTGTGCCTTGCCCTAGCCACGGCTATCGTGGATAGCATCAGCGCACTTCTCTCCCCGTCCTCGGAGCCTCCCACCTCCTCCGACGATGAAGTATACGACGTGGCGGAGTACCCGCCCGATCTGCAAGAAGTTCGAGAGTCCCTATGCGATTGTTTCGTTTCCTGGGACCGTGAGGCTCAGCAAAGTTTCGAGCCAGCCCCTGATTTTGCAGGAATCAACAGGAGATCACGGCCTAGGGCCCAGCACGAGAGTTTCCGTTTTCACGACTTTGATTCAGATGAAGCCGAGGAGACTTCTGAAGACGTTCGGCCCACTTCTGACCCTGTGCTGCCCCCCTCGGAGTTTCCCGAGGATGCCGAGGCGGAGCAAGAGGTGGCTGATCAGCTCCTCGGATCACAGGAGGAGCAGGCGGCGGACTGGTTGTTGTCTCCCCCCTCCCCCGCCTTGCCTCCGCCTCCCCCGCCTGCTCCCCTCCCTCTTTCCTCCCAACAACTGGACCGCATCGCCGCCAACAGAGCCCTGGCTCGGGCCAGGCGAGAGGAGCGTCGCCTGGCCGAGCGACGTGCACGTGTTGTGTCTCCCCCACCCCCTTCCTGCTTTGCTGATCCGCGCAGCACCGCGCAGATCGAGCAGGACCAAGCACACACTCGTGCTCAGCTCAATGCTTGGTGCAGCAGGCAGAGCTAAGGTGGTGGGTGGAAGGTTTGTTTTTAGCGCCCTTTGTCACATTTCTGTGCCGGTGGCCGGTGGACGAGTGCGGCAGTGACCGATACCGACGTTGAGCGAGCGAGCGAGCTCCCTCCTCCCTCCTCCTCCCTGCCTCCTGCCTCCTCCCTCCTTTTTTGTTTTTCCTCTCTCTCTCTCTCCCCCCCTCTCTCTCTCCACCTCTCTCTCTCTCTTTTTTTTTTTTTTTTTTTTTTTTTTTCTCACTCTCTCTCTCTCTGCCTATAATCAACCGCCCCCCTCTTCGCTCCTTCTCTCCTGGCGTTTTCCCTCTTCCTTCGTCCCTCCCCCTCCGTTCCTCCCGCTCTCCCTCGTTCTCCACCTCCTCTTTTTGTAGGGCCCACACCAATTCCAATGGCGGGCACATCTACGCCCTCAAGGATTGTCCGCCCGTTCAGGTTTGCCCGCCTTTCTAATCCCGGCGCCCCCCGCAAAGAGAAAACATCCCCCCAAAGGGGTTGTGTTCGAAAACGAAAAGGGCGGGTATCGAGGGTGTGGGGAGCTCGTTTTGAATGGCACACGGGCAAGTAAGAGCGATCAGTCTTAGAATGATTGTTGTTGTCGGTGTTGTTGTTGTGGTTGTGTTCGTCGTTGTTTTGTTGTTGACGAAAACGCTCACGGGTGCCCGGTGGCTGAGGCCCCCCCCAGCATCACAGCAACACAACAACAGCGCAACAACGCAACAGCGCAACATAGCCTCCCACCCAACAACATAACAATACAGCCACACAGCCCTTCCCCCAGCAACAGAGCAACAGACGACAGATGAACGACGCAACGAACAACCTAATCAGAGCCCCCCAGCAACAGAGCGACAGAGCAACGATTCCGGCGTACCCCTCATATGCTTCGTGGCCCCACAGGGGACTCAACCGAAGGCTTCGGGCAAATTTCTACACAACCCGTGGTGGTTTCGTGGCCTCACGAGGGGGGATTCACCGATGTTTTCGGGCCGATCTCGGTGCATCCCTGGCACGTTTCGTGGCCCCACAGTGGCTCCACCGAAGGCCTCAGGACCCTTTCTTTTTTACCCTCATACGATTCGCGCCCCCACAAGGACGGGGTTCCGCTGAGGGCCTCGGCCCATTTCGGCGCACCCCTCACACGTTTCGTGATCCCAGAAGAGGTTAAAGCGAACGCCTCATGCCATTTTCAACACAACGTCACACACCCCGTGGTACTACAAAAGGGGGCTCCACCGAGGGCTTTTGGCCGATTTCGGCGCCCCCCTCACACGTTTCGTGGTCCCCAAAAGGGGGTTCAGCCAGCGCCGCAGGCCATTTCCAACACAACATCACACATCCCGTGGTACGACAAATGGGCTACACCGAGGGCTTCGGGTCGATTTCGGCGCACCCCTGATACGTTTCATGGCCCCACATAAGATGGCTCCATTCGGTTGATGGCAGCGCACCCCTCGCACGTTTCGTGGCCCCACAGTGTGCTTCAGCGTAATCCTCACGCCATTTTCAGTACAACCTCACCCATTCCGTGATAGCACAAGGGGCTCTACCGAAGGCATCGGGTTGCGCTCGGCGCACCCATCACACGTTTCGTGGCCCCACGAGGGGGGTTCGCCCGAAGGCCTCGTGCCCATATATTCACAATCCTCACGCATTTCGTAGCTTGAAAAAAAAGGTTCCTCCGAGGGCCTGGGGTGGTCGATTTTGGCACGCCCCATCACACATTTCGTTGCCCCACGTAAGGGAGTTGTCCATATCCTTCTGGCCATTTTGGCAGGGGGAGGAGGATGAGGGCGGGGAGGAGGAGGAGAAGGAGGAGGAGGAGGAGGAAGAGGAGGAGGAAGAGGAGGAGGAGGAGGAGGAGGAGGAGGAGGTGGATGGGGGAGGGGGAGATGGCGAAGGGGAGGAGGAAGAAGGGAAGGAGGAGGAGGAGGAGGAGAGGGAGGGGGAGGAGGAGGAAAAGGCGTTCCACCGAGGGGGGCTCTACCGAAGGTTCGGGGGCCACTTCCCTGCAACACTCGCACATAGCGTGGCTTCACAAAGGGCTCCATCGAGGGCCTCGAATCGATTTCGGCGAGGCGGCCTTCCTGCCAGGAAGCTGGATTCACGTGACGGGGGCGGTCTGGGCGAGAGCGGCATATCAATGTGGCCGCGCTAGAACGGCGCTCTCGCTGGAGACTTTCTCGCACTTCAGTCAGCGGCCGACAAGGAAGATATTCCCCCCCGAAAGGGGGTGCAATCGAAGACGAAGGGGGCGGGTATCGATGGTTGAGTATACAGAATGCAAGACACGCGTGCCAGTAATTACGACCAGTCTTAAGTGATTGTTGTCGTTGTCGTCGTCGTTGTAGTTGTTATTGTTGTTGTTGCATTCCCATTTCTGAAGAATACCTATTGTTGATCACCTCCTCCGGCGCACCTGGTGTTCTCGGATATTGAAGTACTCCTCCCGGGGCTCGCACTATGTTTTTAACAAGGGAAAACCCTGGCCTTCAAACAATATCGTTGGCCCCAGGGTTGCAACAACAGCGGTTTCTGTCTGTCTGATACTTCTTCACCATTTATTCCAAATTCGCGCTCTCGCGCGGGATTTCTGCATAATTTACGCAGGAATCGCGCTCTCGCGTGGTCCTTCCTTACACTTCACTGGGCGCCGTGCCCCCAAGATTCTGGAATCACGCTCTCGCTTTGGATTTCCTAACGATTTACTTGGAAACCGCGCTATCGCTTGAAACTTCCTAAACTTGGCGCTTCAGCGACCCGCCCGCTCGACCCGGCCGTCTGGGCCCGCCCGCCCGACCTGCCCGTTAGGGTCCGCCCGTCCAACCCGCTCGTTTGGTTCTGCTGGGTGTATTCCTGCTCTTAACCTTCCTCCAAATCTCTCTCGTGCTCCATGCTTCTTCCTCCCCCTTGTCCCTTCCCTCCTCCATTCCTTCCCCTGTTGTTGGGGGCTGCTCGAAATACTCGCGGCAAGTAGGGAAGATATAACCCCAAGGGGGTACGATTGAAGACGAAGATGGCGGGTATCGAGGGTCTGGGATATACGTATTGAATGCCACGCGAGCAGGTCAGAGCGATCCGTCTTAAAACGATTGTTGTTGTTGTTGTTGTTGTTGTCAATGAGTCGGATGATAGTGATGACGAATGGGGAAGCTAGGGTGGTACTGATGATGATGATGATGATGATGACGATGATGATGATGATGATGCTGATGATGATGATGATGATGATGATGATGATGATGATGATGATGATGATGATGATGCTGATGACGGTGTTGTTGTTCATGATGCTGATGATGATGCTAATGTTGTTGATGCTGATGATGTTGATGATGATCTTAAATGTTACTGCTGGCGGTGATCATGATGATGACTACAACGATGGCGAGGAGGATGATGTTCAGAACGTTGAGGCCGATGGTGATGATGATGGTGATGATGGTGGTGGTGGATGGTTGTGGTGGTGATTTTTCTAAAGATGATGATGACGAGGAGGAGGAGGTGAAGGAGAAGGGGGGCAAGGACGCTGCTGCTGCAACTGCTGCTGATGATGATGACGATGACGATGACGATGACTATGACGATGATGCTGATGCTGATGATACTGATGATAAGGATGATGATGCTGATGATGACGGTGCGGATGATGCTGACGATGATGCTGACGATGATGATGATGATGCTGATGCTGATGCTGATGATGCTGATGATGATGATGATGTTGATGATGCTGATGGTGATGGTGATGGTGATGGTGATGGTGATAGTGATGGTGATGGTGATGATGATGCTGATGATGATGCTGATGATGAAGATGATTATGATGATTAAGATGAACATGATGATGATGACGATGACGATGACGATGGCGATGATGGTGATGATGATGATGATGATGATGATGATGATGATGATGATGATGCTGATGCTCCTGATGATGATCATCATCATAATGATGAGTTGGAGGAGGGTGGGGTGCGGAGATGAAGGAACTGGAGGGGGGTGATGATGATGATGATGATGATGATGATGATGATGATGATGATGATGATGATGATGATGATGATGATGATGATGATGATGATGATGATGATGATGATGATGATGATGATGATGATGATGATGATGATGAGGAGGAGGAGGAGGAGGAGGAGGAGGAGGAGGAGGAAGACCGCCCGCTCGGGAACCAGCGCCCCTCTCCGAAGCTGCGTTGTCAGCTCAAGCAGAAGCCTGTCTCTGGCCGCGCTGCGGGCGCCATGCTCTCCACCGCAGGCGCCGCGACGGCGGGAAGAGGGCGAGGGCGAGGGGAGGAGGGCTTGGAGGAGCTCGGGAGGGAGGGATGGGATGGGAGGGAGGTGAAGAGAGAGAGGACGGAGGGAGAGAACGGGGGAGGGAGAAAAGGGAGGGAGTGATGAGGGGACGAGAGGGAGAGAACGGGGGGAGGCAGGGCGAGAGAGAACGCAGGGAGGGAGGGAGCAGGGATGGAGGGAGAGAGCGGAGGGAGGGTGGAGGGGACACTTCTTAAGGTCACCCCCAGGCGCGCGAAGATACTCGCGCTTCCCGCGTCGCGGCCAGGGAAGCTGCCTTTCTCCAGGGCGGCCTATCGAGGGCGCGTTGACAGCTCGGCGTCACGAGTCGTGGGGCGCGATGTGCGAAGTTAGGTGACCCAGGAAATTGGGATGGCGGGATGGCGGGGGAGGAAGGGGGAGAAGAGAACGAAAAAGGAGGTGGAGCAGGATGACGAGGAGGATACTTTCCAAGCTCGCTGTAAGCTTCAAGGGTATCTAGGCCTATCTTGATGGATGGGGCGGCCACCAAAGGACTACTGGAGGCTAAGCAACTGCAAATGCTGTTCCCACTAGTTGGCCGACAGCCGGCCACATCCTCACAGTAAGGCAGGGCACAATCGGCCACCTGCTGACACCACGGGGAGGAGTGGTGCCCATGGGCCCCTTCTTCATGCCAGCGGCCGTGGAGGGAGTGGTCCATGAGGGGACACGTAAGCAGCGGCCCCACTTCTAGGTTTCGGCCGTACTGCGGGGTGGGATTCCAATTCCCTCGGCGAAAACTGCGAATCCCCCCAGCTCTGACCGACCAGTCTGAGGCTCCACTGTCGGAGGCCCATTGGCCGGTCGTGGCGCCATGGAAGGTGACGTGGCAGGCTGGGGCTCGGGGGTTGCTAGAAGTTTCCCTGGCCCAGGGTGCCCCCCGGGATTTTCAGGGAGGCCCCGCGGGCCTCCGGAGCACCCACCTCGAGGCCCTGAGGGCCCCAGGGGCTTCAAAGTTGAGCGAAGAGCTGGGGCACCTTGAGCCAGGGGCACCTAGGCGGCTGGGCTCAAGCAGCTCGGCGCCCACCGCGCAGCCCGCCGCGCGCACGGGCGCGCGTGACATGCGCTGGTGGGGCGCCGATCTGATGCCGACGTGTGGGCTCCCAGAGGTGAGGCCCCGTTCGGCGACGGTGGGCCGCAACCGCCAGCGCGCGCAGAGGCGGCTGCGCCTCGCCATTTGCCGCCAGGTGGAGATCGACTGGCTCGCCATGGCGCAGGGTGTCTATGGCAACAGCGACGCCTGGAAGCAGGTCAAGTGCTGCCTGACATGAAGGAGGCGAGGATGGAGCCTTCCGCCAACAGCTACACCGATGTGATCAGCGAGTGCGGGAAGTACGAGGAGCAGTCCTGCGAGAAGGCGGACTCGTCGGAGAAGGCGGATTTGTCGGAGAAGGTGGACAAAGGAGCGGGGAAGGTGGATTCGTCGGCGAAGACGGACTTATCTGAGCATGCGGGCGATGAAGAGAACGGTGACGCGTTCGAGGAAGCGGGCTCGTCGGAGAAGACGGAGCTGTCCGAGAACGCGAGCGACGCGCTGCTGAAAGCGGACTCGTCGGAGAAGGCGGATCTGTCGGGGTCGGAGAAGGTTGTCTCGACCGAGGAGGCGGACTCGTCGGAGAAGGATGATCTGGAGCTGTCGGAGAAGGCGGACAGGCCATCGGAGAAAGCTGACTCGTCGGAGAAGGCGGAATCGTTGGGGACGGTGCATTCGGCAGCCACCGGAGACTCGTTCGAGAAGGCGGGATCGTCTGACTCGGGAGTTAGCAAAGCTATGTTGCACGCGCGGGAGGAGATAGGCATCCGATGGCTGGGGCTGGCGGAGTTCTGCGCCGCGCGCCGCTTCCAGAGCCGCGCGGCCGAGGCGGAAGCGGAACGCTGCGCCGAGGCCGGCCACGTGGCGGAATGTGCAGAAGCATCGAGCGAGGCTTGGCGCGTGGCGGTGCCACGGCACGCAGAAGTTGGGCCAGGCGTGAGTGCTGGGCAGTCGAAGGCCAGACTGTCAGACTGGATTGGGCCCCGAGGGCCAATCTGGCCCGGCCAAACTGGAGGATTTGGGCTATTCGCCAGACTGGATTCGCGTTGGCTCCCTCGCCAGACTGCCCCCGTTTGCCAGATGGGGCCTGCCAGATTGGCGCCAGATTGGCTTCGACTACCCAGGAGGAGGAGGAGGAGGAGGAGGAGGAGGAGGAGGAGGAGGAGGAGGAGGAGGAGGAGGAGGAGGAGGAGGAGGAGGAGGAGGAGGAGGAGGAGGAGGCGGCGCTGGAGCTCAGTGAGCTCCAGCGCCTGGCCTGCTCGGGCGCCTACCCGCAGTGGTCCCTGGGGGCCCCCTGGGGGGCTCGCGGGGCTCGCGGGGCTCGCGGGGAGTCGCAGGCAGCAGTCGGCCGACGGTTGGCACAGACGTTGAGCCGGGGCACTGTCAGCCACCCCCCGAGCGACGAGAGGAGTGCAACACCCTAGGCGATGCTTAAGAAAACCCAAGTTTTCGGCCAGAGTCTCGATTATTCTTAATGTTTCAGTGTAAATCCCAAGATTTGAATGGACATTCTGGGTTTTCATTCGGATGCTGAGACTATGAATTTCTTAACCCATGATTTCTAAAGCATTTCGCAGGGAGTACGATGGGATGTTGTCGGACGATGGCATGGCGAGCTCGCGTGCTCCGGTCTTCGGCTGGCCGTAGATCAGGAGGGAAAGAAACACACAGACACAACTAATCGTCGACTCCCAGGAAAATACAGGAAAATAGGGGAAGTGGGGGGGAAGGCAAAAACCCAGAAAACATATGGGAAAATATGGGGAATCTTTTTATTTGTGTGTATTTATTTGTGTGTCCTGGGGCCCCCTCCAGTAGAGAACACGGCACAGATGTACAAAAGAGAGGCAGGGAGCGGGCGGGGGGCGGCCCACACGGCCAGGCAACGAACCATTGGGAGCCTGCCGAGAGTGCGCTGCGCAGAGGCTCGAGACGGTCGAGGAGCGAGCGACGCGGGGGTGGCCTATTGGCGGGGGAGGCGAGGGCTCCTGCGCGATACCATGACTTGGCCTGCCGGAGGAAGAGGGGAGGATGGAGGATGGAGGAGGGAGGAGGGAGGAGGGAGGGAGGGAGGAGGGAGGAGGGAGGAGGAGGGAGGAGGGAGGAGGGAGGAGGGAGGAGGGAGGAGGGAGGGAGGAGGGAGGAGAGGGAGGAGGGATGAGGAGGGAGCAGGGAGGAGGAGGGAGGGAGGAGGGAGGAGGGAGGAGGGAGGGAGGAGGAGGGAGGAGGGAGGGAGGAGGAGGGAGGAGGGTGGGAGGGAGGGAGGGAGGGAGGGAAGGAGGTGG
>CAUYUJ010004157.1:20000-30000 GCA_963575745.1 Prorocentrum cordatum | reverse complement strand
TCGCGCCTCATACGAACCGACTTCTTCCGCGTACTGAAAACCAAATTCATTTTTTTGTAAAAAACCAAAGAAACAAAATGTAGGGGGAATTCGGCTGCGTGATTCGCTGCCGCCATGGCCCGCGTGGCCTCCTCCCGCCTTGCGGCGACCGCGCCAGCATCTCACTCTCATCGCTCTCTTCAACCTCAACAAGTTCAGCATCTGCAAGGACCCTGCCTTCGATCTCTTCGAGTTCACCGGCTTCAACATTCCAGCCCGTCCAAGGACCAGATCACCTTCGCGTTGCTCCACCAGTCCTTCGCGACGAGGGGGTTCGTACCCGTAAATTTCCGAGAACATCAATTTCAAGGGCCGCGCCCCCGCGCCTCCCTTCCCGGTGCCTTCTCCCGGGCTCGCCTAGACCATGTCTTGAGCAGCTCGTGCATTCGCTTTCGATTGCAGCCTCAGACGTCAGACAGTCGATTGACGCAGCGTTCACGTCTACGGTGTTGGCGCGCTCCCTGTGACTAATTATGTTGCAGGAGCCCTGGGAGACAGGAGACGGACACGACGCCTTCATTGCACCCGCTTGTGATTACAGCCGACGGTGTGAGGCAGTGGATCAATGCGACGTTCACATTTCCGGTGTTGACGAAACGTCTTGAGCTAGTGGTGGCTACGTTGCCAGACCTGGGGGAAATGCGGATATAACAAAGCGGGAAGACAAGAAAGAGGGTTTGGCCACTATGTGGTCAGCATGACAAAGGGCTGCAATGCAAATCTTGGGCCATTCGTCTTCGATCTTTCGGAATTAGACTACCCATATTATCTGCATTCCCTGCTGCCTGGCAGACCTGGATCCCGATGCAGACTCCGTTCGATTATCGTGCGGTTGGTGGTGCCCGATACAGTGACAACGTGACGCACGACGAGCATTCCCATGACTTTTTGTGGAATGCTCCGAGTGCCGATCCCGCCACAACCAATCGACATACTAATGTGCTCAGAGCGCTGACGAGGAAGAGCGCTCAAGGGAGAGTTGCCCACGGCGGCTTCGAGGCAGTCAGTCCGAGTATCGCCGCTGGTGGGTTCCAGGATTCCCGCAGATGCATGGAGGGTGCCCCACTCCGGGTGGAAGGCCATGGGTGTGAGCATGGTCGCTGCCACCAGCTGCGTTGCTTGCATGGGCGCTGGCGGCGGTGGTGGCGACACCTCCTCGCCGGGGGGGCCCTGGCAGCAAGCTCGCGTGCCTTTCCAGCGCTTGCTGCGGGGGGCCATGATCTAGTCAGTGACGATCTGATCTCAGTGCGTTCTGCCAAGCGGCCTACGTCTCGCATCGACGCACTGGCATGGCGCGCGAGTGCGCGGACGAGTGGCCGCCAGCTGTCCTGATCCAGGGGGGGCATATCAGCGGCAACCCAGTGTCGATCATTATCTTCCTGATGTGCAGCACGGCCGAATCATGGGGCCTGCTAGGCGGGGGGGGGCGTGCCCGAGCGGCATCGGCATGGGTGAATTTCAACCGGTCGCCGCAGGGGGGCGTCGACAACCCCCTCGCCAAGTTCGACGTCCTCGACGATGGGGCGCAGCAGGCTGGTGAACTCTTGATCTGCGATGCTACGAGGGACTCGGCTACCACTTGCTGCCCGCGGTGGGCGCGTCGAATATTCAACTCGCCATGATCTCGTGGCCCTGCAGCATGGCCTGCTCCGCGAGCGCTCAGCAGCTGTCGTGCATGACTGGCCAGCTGCGACGGTTCGGGCACAGGGTCGAGGGCTCGCTGAGCAACGCGCCCGCGGCCGTTCACGCGACCCGGCGCTGGGCGGTCCGCGCGGGCGCGCCCGCGCGAGATTATGCTCAGAGTGCTGGCGGCGCAACGGCCGGATCGAGTTGGGATGGCATGGGCCCCGCCGCCCCGGGGGCGGCGCCGAGCCCGCCTGCGGCGTCGGCCGCCGCCGACAACGGCGCGGCATCCTCAGCGCAGGTGGCGTGCCCAGCGGCAGGTGTCGGCCCAGGAACCGACTCCGACGCCATCGGTCCACTCGGCAAAGGCATTGCTGCTGACGACCCCGAGCTACGCGACATTCCAGTGGAACCGCGCGGCGCGCGCTTCTTGAGGGCCCGCGAACGCGCCAAGTCGCGATGGCGCAGCTTCGACGACCGCGGCCCCGTTCGCCGCGCGCGGGGGGCCATCGAACGCAAGGGCGAAGGCCGCAGCGAAGGCTGCCGCGCCTTCCTGGCCGACATGTTCGAGAATGACCTCCGCGAAGATTTCGGTGGCTATTGGGGGGGGGGGGGCATGGGTGGGGGGCGCCGGAAATGCGCGGCCGGCGGCGTGGGCTCAGGCCGCCGAAGCAAGCCGCTGGGCCCTGGCGGGGTGTGTCTACAATGCCGCGAGTGCGACTCCGAGGAGCACCTCGCGCGTGACTGCCCCCGGCGCCGTCGGCAGAGGCGCGCCCCCCTCCTCGACGCCCCGTCTTCAGCCGCGCTGCTGCCCCTGCCGGCCCCCTCGCCGCAGGCGCGTCTGGGGCGTCGGGGGGCGCCGGGGCCAGCGTCTCAGCGGCCCGTGCCGGGCGCGTGCGCGGTTTGGATGATTAGGGGCACTCCAGGGATCCACCAGTCAGTGACTGGGTGTCCTGGCGGAGGTGGCCCCGCGCAGGATGCTGATTCCGGGGGGCGGGGGGCGGCCGACTCCAGGGGCGGCGGCGCCGCGGGCAGCCGCGGCAGCAGCGCCCATTGCGTCTCCCGACGGCTCGTGGCAAGCAGCGGGCCGCAGCCGCTGGTCGAGCTGGGGCGTGAACCTCATCCTCTTCGCCCTTTTCGCGGCCCGTGCGAGGCCGAGCTGTGGCGTCTACGTCGAGTCGTGGTTCAGCTTGTCGGCCGCGACTGTGTGCGACGGCGACGACAGACTGTGTCTTGTTTGTAGCGAGGCCTTCGTGCTCGGAGCGAGAGAGTAGGGCGCCTGCAATGCCGTTGCATTTTTTCCAGACATGCCGTGGGCAGCCGATGCCGATCGTCGACGCTCATTGGGCGTGCTGCCCAGCGCGCCGAGGCCCAGCCGACGGCGTCGCCGACTTCCGCGTCGTTGGTGCAGATCGTGCTTCGACGGGTCCGACGCCGATGGCGCCGGCCCGCGCGGCATGATCCGACGGGTCCGGTGCGTGTGGTGCTGGCCCGCTCGGCGCCAGGTGACGACGTGTCTGGGGGGGCCCCGCCGCAGCAGGACCTCGCGCAGTCTCCTCGGCCAGCGCCAGCACCCGGGGCGCCGCAGCAGGGCCGCGCGCAGTCGCCAGGCAGCGCTTCCAATTTCATTTCCGCCGTCGACGTGGCAGCGCCCTGCGATGCATGTCTGGGTCTGCGCGCGCCCCCGTGCCGACCTGCGTTCCCGTGGTGGCCAACCGAGTCAAATGCAGGCGCAAGTTCTCCAACCGACTCGCCGTGCTACCTGGCGAGCGCCGACCTGTCGGGCGGCCGCTCAGGCGTCGTCGTCGACGCCCGCGCTTTCGCCGAGCTCCAGCGGCCGCGCTGTGCCAAAAGCTTGGGCGACAAGGCCCAGAGGGTGAAGCTAGTGCCTGCGGAGAAATTGTCGACTCCACTATGTGGCAGGAGTTGGCAACCGGCCGCAGGTTGCGCGCTGGGGGGCGCGCGCGCTGCCCCGTCGCAGTGGCCGCCCGCGACGGCGTCGCCGCGCAGCGCGTCGTGGGCGCCCCGGCCGTGGAGGGCGCAGGCTTCGATCTCCCTGCCCTGCGACCCGCGCGGTCCCGCGAGGCCGGGTGGAGAGGCGTGGGCCGCAAACGCTTCGCTTTCCCGTGCCCCGGCGGCTGCGAAGTAAGTTGCATTCCGGGCGCCGTTCACTTCGGCTCAGAATCGGCCCCAAGTGGCCATCGGTGCACCTGGCCATCGGTGCACCCCCGTCGACAATTTCGACGTTCTCCAGTCGCCCTCTGGGGGGCTGCCGCCCCAGCAGCTCGCGCTGCTGGCAGTGGGCAACAACCGCCAGGGCGATGGCGCCAGCGACGGCCGCAAGTTCATGAGCCTCAAGGTTTAGCTTCTGGGCCCCGACCCGCGAGCGCCAGGGCGGGGCGCGCCGCGGGCAACAGGCCGTGACCTGCGGGTTAGCGTGGACGTCAGCTTCGCGACCTGTGGTCGGGAACTGGTGTCAATGGGCGCTGCCGCTCTCGCGCCGCCGGGCACTTGCCCGCGGGTTGCCCCGCGCTCGGGGCTCGCCCGCAGATGCGTCGACGTTGCGGGCGGCGTGGTGGACCCCGACTGCCGCGGAGAGACCGACGGAATTTTGGCGCGCTCTTTCCTGCGACCCCGCGCGGCCGAACAAGCCCGACGAATCGCCCGGCTCATCCTGGGCCGCGTCGTCGACGATGCGGAGGTCGTGGTCGGGCCCGATTTCCTCCGATTTCCCGTGGATCGAAAGGCTTGGGACATCGGCGTGGCGCACCTCAGTTGTGACCCGGCCCAGAGGAAGGGGGGCAGCTCAGCGCCCTCGGGGTTTCTCGGTGTCCGGGGTTCCGAAGGCCCCGCGGAGCTGCCCCGCAAGGAGAAGGGCGGATCAGCCCGCAATGCTGGCCCCGCCGACCTGCCCAGACAAAAGCGGGCAGCGGGGCCGGGTCGTCCCGCCGGGGTCCTGGAGAGGACGGGGCGCGCCGGGAGCGCTGCGGGGCCGCGGCGACGACGTCGTCCGCGCCGCCAATCTCGGGGGTGCGATCGAGTCGCTGCCCGAGGGCGCGTTCCCAAGCGGGAACTGTTGCTTTGGGTCGCCTGCGACGCGACCACGGGCGAGACCCACCTCGCCCTCGACTCCCCGCCTCGCTGGTGCGCGCGGATCTAGGATGTTGGCGCCGTGGTCGTGATCTTCTCGCGGAGCGGCCCACAATGGAAACGAACGGCCGCGCGGTAGTTTGCCGGCGCCCGCGTGTTCTATTTTCTATTCCATCGCGCGCCGGGCGCGCCGGGAGCCCCTGGCCCTGTGGGCCAGGCGTTGCAACGTCGTTTTCGTCGTGCTCGCCGGGGCGCCCATATGCAACCGGCCGCGCAAGTGCAAGATGCTTCTGGAGGAGCGCGTCGACCACTGGGCGGCCGCAAACCGACCTGTGTGCTTGCCTTTGATGCGCCGCGAGGTGTCGCGTCTTGCTCCATGTTGAAGTTGTGATCCATCCAGCAGGAGCGTGCCGCGCAAGGTGCGCTTTCGCAGCGGCGCGGCGGCAGTTTGCTCGCCGGGCTCGAACGCAACTCCCAGTCCTTTGACGACTGATCAACGCAGCGCCATGCAGCGCGCCACCAGGCCGCGTGGCACCAAGCGGCGCGCTCAGGACGACGAGTCCGACTGGTCACGGGAGGCGTCTGGCAACTGCGTCGCTGGCGCCTGCCCTACGGCTGAGCGCATGCGGCAGAGAGCGAAGATAAAAGAGGGCCACGTGCCCAAAACACAAAAACAGGTCTTAGAGGACTCTTGCGACGACTGCGGCGCCGACCACAGGTTTGGCCCCGTGTCTTCTGGGCTTCCCGGCCATCGGCGAGCCAGGTCGCGCCGGCGAGTGCGATGACGACGACCTTTGTTGCAACCTCGCCTCGGGCTAGCCTGAGTGGTGGTTCATGGCTCGTCGGCGCTGGCATCAGGTCGCCATCTGGCGAGTGGTCGAATGTCGCAGTTTACCGTGTTCGACGACATTCGCCGCCTCCTCAACTCCCTCACCTCCGTTGACCACGGCGCCGACATCGTGGAGATATGTGGTGGGGTGGCGAGCCGCCGCCTCAGGGCAGGCACCGTCGACCACCGGGTTGCGGGCCGCGACGTCGACGACGAGAGCCAACAGAGGGCCGTGGACAGATACATTCAACAAAGCTGGCCCTAGCAGCCATCGTGGCTCCCGCGTGCTGGCCTTCGGATCGTTGGTCTGCGTTGAACTGCGAGCGCAACTGCTGCGCCTGGCTGCGTTCCGACGAGAGCGCGCCCCCGAGCGGCCGATCATGCGGCCGCGTGGCGCTGCTGCAGCTGCAGCTCGGCGGCTACTTCGCCAACGAGCAGTGGAGCGCTACGTGGCTTTGCGACCGGCCGCCCTGGCCGGAAGTGTTGGTGGCACCAGGCGTGCAAGAGGTCATCTTCGACCAGTGCAGACTCGGGCTTCGAGATCAGCGCGACGAAATTTTGAGGGAGACCATCGGCCTGGTCTCCGACGCCCTGGAGATCTTCGAGGAGTTCACGGACTTGAGGTGCGTTGGCAGGCACGCCCGTGTGCGCGTCGAGGATCGCGACTGTATCGACGCCCATGTCTGGCCGTGGAGGATGGCCGAGCGGCTTGTCGAGGGCGTCGTAGACCGTCGCCGCCACCTGAGAAACTCGCATCTCGTGAACTACGGCCACGATTGCGACGTTGAAACTGCGGCCTCCCCACCTGGAAGCAGGAAGTGAAGCTGCATTGCCACCGACACCCGCAGGTACACTAAGAGCCAGTTCATCATCGTCTAACGCTGGCGCTCGGGGTAGCGGCTAGCGGTTCCAGCGACTGTCGTTGGACCGCGAAGTCCTGGTTCTGATGACTGCGTTGCCAGACCAGAGCTGCGAGCTAGCCCAGTGACCAGGCCAGTGCCAGGACGAACAGCGCGACGAGTTTCCGATGCAGCAGTCGGCAACCCGTCTCTTCCCGACTGGACTCGCTTCGACATCGCCACGTCACTACGAGCACCACGAGGCGACTTGCATCAGACACGCATGCGGAAGCCACGCAAGCTGCACCCCCAGCGGTGGCACGCCACCATGGAGGAAATGGAACGTGTCCTACGCTTAGCCAACATGCCACAGGCAATCCTCGACCTCTTCCCCGCAGCTGTCAATGAGTGTAGGGGGTGTCGTAAATTTGTACCACCTGCACATCATACCATTCCTACACCAAGCCTTTCGACGCGATTCAACCGGCGCGTCGGATGCGGCATCCTCCAGTTCAATGATCAGATGATCTTGCGCCTGATCTGCCGCGCTTGACGGTGGCGCAACGGCCCGGAGATCGCAAGCAAGCCCAACTCGACGCGGCCATCGACCGTTCATGGGCCCAGCTGTCTGGTGCGATGGATACCTTCATCGTGAACGGCGATGTTGGCGTGACCTATGCGCACTTTGTAGAGGAGATGCGGAGGCGAGGAGCGCAGGTTGTCATCCTTGCTCCGCTCCAGGAAGCTCGTTTCATTGAATGACGTGGCGTCATCATATGATTTGCACATCGCGCCGCAGAGGAGTAGCTAGAGCGCGACGGCATCGCAGCCAGTTTCGATGCTATGCTGGTGCGCACGATATTCGCTGGGAGCGGCGTCGCCCGCGTTGGCGGCGTTGCGCCGTGCGGCGTCTTCTTCGGCAGGCAGCCCCCATGCTGCCGCCGTTCGAAGCAGACGAAGAGGGTGGGGCATCTGGCGTCTATGACGCTGGTGCCGGCCCCTCTGCTGGTGGAGAATTGCAGCCCAGTCGACTGCAGCGGCGTATCCGAGAGATACCGCTTCAACGTATGGGCGAGGCGGCCATGGCGTTTTCCCGCGTAAGCCGCGCCCTCCGGACACGCGCCGCCGAATCTGAAAAGTGACGCCTCAACGTTGGCGACTGGGTGGAGATTTTCTGGTCTCCGAGCGCGACAGATGTGCCAGTCTGGGCGGGACCTTGTGCTATCATCTCTGTGGGCCCGGCTAGAGGCAAGGTTGCGGTCAAGTGCCGCCCAGCAGAGATGGTCTGCAAAAATTGCAAGACGCACGGGCCTTCGTCGGTGCCGTCTTCGACGACGTAGCACCGGCATGGCGCGAGCAGGCCTGGCCTGGGATGGCGTGGATGATAAAATTATTTTGAGCACATCGCGCCATGCGCCAGGGCCAGGACCTTCGGCCACTGGAAGGGTGCGAAGGGCGTGCAGCTAACCGAGCAGGCTCGGCAACGCCCCGGCATCTTCGAGTCTCTGCGCCATTTGTCCTGCGGCTGCTTCCAGCTGCCAGGCGTCCGTGCAGTGCATCTCATTCGCAGCGCGATATCTGTGGGTGACTGGCTGGGCTGCGTCCGCAGCTCCGTCATCTGGTGGTTCATCCAGAGCCCAGGCGACGTCCGACAGCTTCACCTGGACGTCGTCAAGTTCGACGCCCACCAGCTCATCGGCGAGCAGTGGAAGGAAGCTCGCTTCATGCAGTTTGTTTTGGGTGACGAACCGCTGCTTGCAGCGGGCGCCGGGCAGGGCCTAGACGTGGCGCTCGATGAGTATGTCACCGGCGTCGCCTAGGGCACCGCCAGCATCGCCGAGGGTGGCTCACCATCAGCCCTGTCGGTCATGCGCGAAGAGGCCCACAGTAACTTTTCTAGCCACATCCAACAGGTGATGGAGGCAGCCTAGCAGGAAGCCGAGGGGGCAGAGGATCTGGCCCAGGAGCTGCAGGAGCTGGAGAGCGCTGTCAGACAGCAACGGATCTCCGCTGCCATCAAGCATGCCGCGGCTGGCCTTGGCCGCGTGGCGCGCGAGTGGCCCCGTCGCCTTGTGGCGCCGCGCCAGCGCAGGGTACGCGCGCTCAGCGCCACTGCTACCTGCGCGGCGCCTCCGTGGACGACCGCGCCCCGCTCGAGGAGGAGGGCGAACGGGGGGAACATGTGGGGCCGTGCCTGGGCCCAGGGCTGCGCGAGGCATTCCCGAGCTGTGGCGAGGAACCGCCAGGTAACCCTGTTGCCTGCACTTCCGCGACAGCCGTGCTTGAAGTTCATGCCGCCGTCAAGACCGAAATAATCGAGCGCGATGCCGATCTCCCGGCCAGAGAGGAAGCGTCGAGGCCGTCGCGAGAAGTCGCCGCGGCCACCCCCGAGGAGTTCACCATCTGGGCCCAGTGCTGATCTTTCGAGGGGCTCCTCCCCGAAGGCGCCCGAAACGTCGTGGACTCCAGACGTGTTTTCAAGTGGAAGCACCGGAAGGGATCGAGCGGCGAGACCTCCGAGACCGTCCGCCGCACGGCGTTGAGAGGCTTCCGCGACATGGGCGCTAGAGCCCTCGAGGCGTGCGCTGGGGCGGCGAAGCCAGCGTCGCAGCGCGCGCTGCCCTCAGAGGCGGCGCGTCGCCTAGGCGGGGTGCGCGTCGCCGTGGGAGTCAGGTAGGCGTCCCTGCAAGGCGTGACCTGCGTCGAGATGCAGGATCAGGGCGAAGCGCCCCGCCGGGTGATCTTCGCCCTGCCGCCCGGCAGTGCCGCCGTCCTCGGGCAGGTGCCAGGCTGCGAGTCTTTCGACGAGGGGGCCGAGTGCCTGCGTCGCCTCTACCGGGCACGGGCTGCAAGGATGGGCCAAGGGCTTTCTCCGAGAAGCTCGCCCAGGTCACGCGTTCGCCATGGTGCAGCGTCGAGCCGGCGAGGTGGGGCCCGAAGCTCGAGGTCAAGCGCGAGTCGTCTGGTGCCCGTGTCGGCGGCGGCTCGGAGCTAGTGCCCACGCCGTCCTCGCGCGTGGACGGTCTGGAGATCTCGGGGCGCAGGGGTCGCGCTGACCAGCTGATTGGCCGCAGGGAGAGCCTCTTGGGCGAATGGAAGGGGGCTGCGACGACTCCGCCATTGCGTAGTGCGCCAGCGCCGCAGTTCCGATGGAACAGTTGCGTTCGACCAGGACAAGTAAATCGACACCTTGGCCCCCGTCGGGCACGTCGACTTGGCGAAGGCGAAGGCCGACGAGCCAGCAGGAGGTCAGCTTCCGCACCTTTTTGTCTCCCGCCTCGGAGCAGCATAGTGCGCTCTGCTCGGTCGCCGCCATGTCGCCGCGTGCGTCGTCGCGCTGCGCAGGGCCAGGAACAGGCTGCGCATCTGGAGCCCGATGCAGCTCGACTCCGCAGTTCTGGCCATGCAGAAGATCAAGGCGCGCGTCGCCTTCCAGCTATGGAGTGCGCCGGCTGGCTATGTGCGCGCGGCGACTGGTCGTTCGCGCGGGGGTAGGGGACTGGTTGTGGCGTGAGGGGGGCCGTGTAGATGCGTTTGGGCAAGCGACGCAGTATTGGCAAGCAGGTGTGCCCCTTGATCG
>CAUYUJ010004157.1:0-12500 GCA_963575745.1 Prorocentrum cordatum | reverse complement strand
GGAGGAGGAGGAGGAGGAGGAGGAGGAGGGGAGGAGGAGGACGTGAGGAGGAGGGAGGAGGAGGAGGAGGAGGAGGAGGAGGAGGAGGAGGAGGGGGAGGAGGAGGATGGGAGGAGGGGAGGAGGAGGGGGGAGTGGAGGAGGAGGGGAGGGGAGGAGGAGGGGGGTAGGAGGAGGAGGAGGATGAGGAGGAGGAGGAGGAGGAGAGGAGGAGGAGGAGGAGGAGGAGGAGGAGGCGGAGGGAGGAGGAGGAGGAGGAGGAGGGAGAGGAGGAGGAGGTGAGAGGGAGAGGAGGAGGAGAGGAGGGAGGAGAGAGGAGGAGGAGGAGGAGGAGGAGGAGAGGAGGAGGAGGGAGGAGGAGGGGAGGAGGAGGAGGAGGAGGAGGTAGGAGGAGGAGGTGGGGAGTGGAGGAGGGGGAGGAGGGGAGGAGGTGGAGGGGAGCAGGGAGGAGGGAGGGGGAGGAGAGGGGGAGGAGGAGGAGGAGGAGGAGGAGGAGGAGGAGGAGGAGGAGGAGGAGGAGGAGGAGGAGGAGGAGGATGAGGAGGAGGAGGAGGAGGAGACTGAGGAGGAGGAGGAGGAGGAGGAGGAGGAGGAGGAGGAGGAGGAGGTGGAGGAGGAGGAGGAGTGGAGTGGAGCAATCGGACGTAGTCCGTTCGGGGGAACAAAACGCCAGGGAGGGCCATCCAGATTTTCTCGGGGTGGCGTGGGTGGCGACATCCCACGGCACCTCGCGACAGGCCCTCCCCTGGCCTCACAATTTACTCAGAGCTGGAGCCCCTCTCCGAGGCTCCAGGAAGATTAGGCTCTTGCCTGAGGCTCGAGGCGACCTCTCGAAGGACGCTGGCCTCGGATGAAATTCCACGGGCTGAATTACTGCTGGGAGCTGCCGTCGCTGACGGCAAGGACGCGTCTGGGGCACAATCGAGCTCAGCCGAGGTCGGTCCTGAGAACGGCTTGGAGCTTCGCTCCCTGGGGCTCTCGCGGGGGACGGGAGCACCGCTGGGAGCCGCCACAGACGTTATCGCAGCTTCGGCTGCTGATTCATGCATTGCAGCTAAAACAGACTTGCTGGGACCCGATCTGGACGGGTGGAGGCCACGTCGGATCTTGCTGAGGTTCTCGAGGCCTTTACCAGTGGGTCCCAGGGCCCTGCGCTCGCCAACTTGGTGGCTGAGCGGGCAGGGGTACTGTAGGTTTTTGACCTGGTGCGTGGCCGTATGGCCGCACTTGACACAGAAGAACCTTTGCCATTTGGGGATGGCGGCCAACAAGTGGGAGGGGTGTATCGCCTTGCCGCTGATCACACGGGGGCCCCTCGTCAAGAGGACCTCACCACACGCAGCAAACTCAGGAAGGGGGCTAGGCGGTACACACTCCGATGCGGCAGCTGGAAATATCTGGCAAGTGCCGACGATAATGTGACAGGAAGAGCATCGCCATTTATCTACACACCGAACGAATTTGTGCTGAGAATCCGCGAGAGCGGTCTGCAACTGGGAACGGGGAGCAGCCTCTTGTGTGGGTTGCTTCTCTGGCCACTGTCCTCGTGGCTCTGCATTCTTTCCAAAAGAGCGAAGAATTAGGCGTGCACGCTGGCGGACGACCGCAGCGATAGCATCATATTCATCAGTCCTGGGCACGGGCGGGAGGGCTTGGGTGGCCGCCTTGTGGGCCGCATCTCCCGCAAGCTCGTCGGCTTGCTGGTTACCGAGAGCTAGGAATTTCTGAAAGCCGTGCAGGGTCTGAGGATCGGCGTGGGACGGGGTCCAGAGCACCGTGACCGAGTCAGCTCCACGCGGTCGATCCTGCACGAGATGCCGAATTCTCAGCCAGAGGTCACCATTCTTATTCTTACCTTTGAGGCTACCTGGCCTGAGACATCTACCATTCTGCCAACCACGCTGCAATGCTAGGTGGTCGGTGACATAGGTGAAATCCTGGGGGCACGTCTCTAGTGCCAGGCAGAACGCATACAATTCTCCTCTTGGGACGGTCTGGCGGGAGCCTGAGAGGGGAGCATGGAGGCCCGAGTGGAGGGTCCAGGAGGCCGAGGGAGGATCCCAACGAAGAGCAGCAAGGCCTGAACCGACGCGACGTCTCCTAACGTCGTCGGAATAGGCTCCGCCAGACCCGTCCCCAAAGAGATACAACTCACCTTCGCCATTACGAGCTCCTTCCCACGCTGGCAAACCCTCCCGAACCTCACCCGAAAACTCCCACCCGTCCTTCCCAGCCACTGGCTCGTAAGAGGGCGTAGTGAGAGCAGACGAGGGAAGGCCACGGAGCCACAAAGCGGGGTCGGCATCCGCCCCCGCTAGAGCTCGCGGCAGTAGCTTGTCGCTGGCCTCGAACTCGGGCCCAACATTCGCATCGCACTGCCACATGCGATGAAACATGGTTTCAGGGACGCGAGCGCTGCAGCGTTCACAGTTTCTGTCGATCTGGTAGCCTGCGTTGTGGAGGCGGTATCTGGTCCACTGTCCTCCGCTGATGATGGTATTGTTGAGGGCCCAATCGCTGAAGTCGCCTTTCGCGAGGAACCTCTTTTGCTCGATGCGGATAGTGACCATGTCTGCGCCTCCTGCAAGCGTGTCTCCATGGATGTGTGTAGCGGCCTGCCTCCAGAGAAGTCGGTGTAGATCTTCGCTGAGGTCTTGCAATGCTGCGTGGATGTCGGCGTCGAGGAGGTCTGGGTCGTCGGCGAGAGGAAGGTTCCACTCCTCGATGTAGCCGTCCTTCGTGCGCCTCCACGTCGTAGCGGAGGTCGGCTCCCAGCTGGCCTCTAACAGGGTCGCGATGGCCGCGCCTGTGGGGCCCTTCACCTTGCACCACATCTTGGGGCCAGCGGCGAGCAGGGTGGTCTTGCTCCTTGGCCAGGCTCTGATGATCCTGGCGCGCGCGTTCGGGTGGCGCATCCAATGCTGAAGCCACGCCTCGAGGAACTCCATCCTCAGGGAGACGCCAGGGTCCGTGCCGTCGAAGGTGGCGCCGAGGAGGGACGTGAGGCAGCGTCCCGCGGCAGAGCCCGTCGCGGCTATGGCGGCCTGTCGACGCCAGCGGAGGAGAGCGCGCCGAGCGAGGCCATGAACCTGATGTCCGAAGACTCCTTCGGGAAGAGCGCCCGTGCGCCACAGGCCAGCGGAAATACGGGCCTGCTGGGCAGTGCTCCGTAGTCGATGTATTTTGCGAAACCTGGCGGTGGCCGACTTCTGCCGCTTCCTGGCTTTGGCTTGTACTCGTCGGGTAGCAGCAGCGGCGTCCACGCCTAGGTCAACGGCCGTGGACGTCGCAGTTACTGGAATGTCGTACTGTCGCATCTGCTTGGCGAGCAAGTGGCGGGCCTTGGGTGTAGAGCCGATGAGGACGGTCTTGTCTGAGATAGGCAACTCGAACTCCTTCAAGCCGTCGCAGAGCATCTTGGCAGCAAGGGGGAGGTGCTTCTGCAACGCTCGTAGGACACCTTCAGCGCGTAGTACCGTGTCGTCCACGAAGGTCCACATCTGGGCTAGCTCTGCCTGTGCTTGAGCATGTCGAAGAATAGGTAACAAAATAAGTCGTGCCAGGGTGGTGCCGTGAGGGGAGCCTGCAATGGTGCCCTTGAAGGCGAAGATAGGCATGCTCACCCATTGACGACTGCGCAAGAACCTGGGCGCCAGGTAGAGCTGTACTTCCAATAATAGAATGATGGCAGGGAAGCCGCAGTTGAGGCCCACCATGATCAGGTTGGCGAGCTTGATATTGTCGTCGAATTTCTGGATGTCTAACAGCAAGGTCGCGGACTGAATGCCGAGTGCTGAGGCTGTCTCATCTAACAAGGCCCTGTGTAGGGCGGCTTGGAGAGCTGAAGAGCCTTTGATGGCTGTAGTCCAAAAGTCGTCAAGTCCTTGCGACCAAACTTCCGAAGCAGTAGATCTAATACGAGACCAGAGTCGGGCCATGTGTGGAAGCATGCCAAGGACTCTGTCGCCTCCCGCTTTCTCGGCGGCGAGAGCTGCAATGGTGCCTGAAATTTGTAAAGGCCAGATGCCAGCTTGCTCCACTGAATTGAGAACATCTGCATAGGCTTCGACGGCAGGTTCTGGCAATCGATGAAGGTCGCGAGGTCCGAGGGCATCAACTCCATGTGCTTTACTTGGTGGCATGCGGCCGTGTATGCGGTGTACTTGCTCGGCTGTGATGGGCTCGAGAGGTTGACCAACAGCTGCTGCCTTGGCCTTATTCAGGGCCTGGAGGATGTCGTCGGAGGTCTCGGTGGCGTGCCAGACTTGCTGCCATTGTTGCTTCTTGTTGTCCATGATGACGGTGGGGTCGGCGGTGGTCAGGTTGGCCGTGTAGGCCTCGATGTGACGTACAGGTGCAGGCTTAACATGGGCGTGTAGAACTCCAGGACGGTGCTTCCATTGTTGGGCAAGCCAAGCCCCGTAGGCCCTCTTGGACTTGGCGAGGGCGGCCGAGAGGGCTCTGGAGGCCCAGGTAGCGGTAATAGTGACCAGGTCGTCGGTCTCGTCCTTGTCCAGGTGCGGGGCCCTGACGAGCGCGAACCAGCGGAAGATGGTGTCCTCATCCTTCTCGAACTGGAGGTCATGGCTGTGGCTGTTGAAATGGTCGGCGCGCTGCTGGATGATGGTGGCCTGCTGCTCCATAAGCGCTGCGTGCTTAGGCTTGTCGATGAGCGCGGCGTAGCGCTTGATGAGGGTGAGCGTAATGGCCCACCATTCCGACTGTGGATCATGTACGTGGACGCGGCCTGGTGCAGCCGCTGTCTTCTTCCAAGATAGCTGGTAGCCCTTAGCACGGCCAGTGTATGCTGGGGCTTCCTTCGGGTCGATCTGGTGGTGGCTGATCATGGTGTTCTCGAGGGCCGTGACCCAGTTGGCGTACTTGAGGTTGAGGAGGTCGGCGTCGTGCGCCCAGTGCCGGTACACGAAGTGCGCGTGCGGCTGCTTGCAACGTGTGGGGGACGCCTCCTGCCATTGCTTTTGCCACAAGTCCAGCGGGATGGCGTAGGAGATCGGGTTCGGCGCTGCGAGCTCGACCTGTGGCTGAAGTTGTGCTGCTGCTTGTTGAAGTTCAGGAGGTAGGTCACGAAGACGAGCTGCTCGAGCTTCAGCTGCTTTACGTTTCTTGATGGCGGTCTTGCTGTTGGGGTCTGGTGGTATCCTGGGCCTGTCCACTGTGGGGAAGGCCTTGGGCGTAGCGATAGACTGATACCACCGCGGATCTGCACTGCCTGCTCGAACTTCGAGGCCAACGTGGGTGGCCCACGGTACTGTGGGGCACTGGCGGATGGAAATGGTGTGCTCGATGCCCGTCTTGACCAGTGCGAAGTCTAGCGTGAGCCCCTGGCCCTTGTCGCAGGTGGCGGATCCAGGTGCTCGCACGATGGTAGCATTCCATTTGGCCAGCCACTCTGTCGCTGCAAGCTGCTCGGGTGTCATATTCCAATCTGCCAAAATGATCCAAGGGTCTGTCAGCATGGTAACGAAGGCGCCCAGCGAGAGCAGCTTGTCGTGCACTGCTCCCTCGATCAGCCTGTGGGGTTCCAGATAAGCTGCAATAACAACCAAATTGCCAGAGCGTCTGTGCCATACCATGGGCGTGAAGCCGAGGAAGGGGTCTGGCCTGCGCTGAGAAATGGCAAGATCTCGAAGATGGTTGAACGAGGTGGCCTGGACGTGGTACCTGGATAAGATGATCTCGCCACCCGTGTTGCCGTCGTCTGATCTTCTGGTAGGGGTGGCCGTAGTCGATGAGATTCTCCAACCGTCCGCTGCAATCTTGTCGTAGATGAGCGGCGCTTTCTCAGGCGAGATGTGTGTTTCGACTAGGGCTACCATCTGATATTGCTTGCCTGGGCCTGCCAACCATTTCTCAGACTGTGGTCCCCATTGTGTGATGTTGGAGAAAAACAGGGAGTGGTCAGACTGCGGGAACTTCGTGGGGCCTTTCTCTTGGTTGGCAGGCGTAGGATCAGCTCTCACGCTGCTGCTGGGCTTCCCTGGCCCCAACACCACAGGACTGTCGACAGCTTTCGCCATCTCATCACCCCCTACCAAGGACTGCGTCTTGGGCGGAGCGGCATCAGGGTTTGCCTTTTGCGGAGGCTCCCCTGGTTCCAACACCACAGGAACGTCGACAGCTTGCGCCGTCTCATCACTCCCTACCGAGGACCGCGTCTCGGGCGGAGCGGCATCAGGGTCAGTCCGAGCAGCGCGCTGAGGCTGTCCTGGACCCAACACCACAGGGTGGTCGACGGTCTGGGCCGTCTCATCGCCCCCTACCGAGGACAGCGTCTCGGGCGGGGCGGTAGCGCACTGCTCGGACTCGGCGTAATCGAAGTGGGCGTCCAACTCGGCCAGCTCGTCGAACGGGTCGAGGACTGCGTCCATTGTGTTGATGCTCGCTGGGTTGTCGTAGAGCGTGGTCTCTGACGGTGGCCGTCCCGTCTCACCATTCCGTCGAGGGTTGTGTTGTAGTCGGCTAAAGAGGCTGCTGCGGCCCAGCGGCGGCGGCCGCGGTGGGCTTGCGCATCTGGATGAGCATCTTCTGAGCCTTGTCCTCGAGGTCGGGGTCCTTGTTGAGTGAGGGTACAGGCTGGGTGACGTAGCCACCGTCAGAAGCAGCGCCAGCAGTTGGCGCAGGAAGCCCGTCGCTTGGCGCCGCCGGCGGTGGGGGCGCCGCGCCTTCAGCATCAGCTGCGGCTGCCGCTGGGGACTCGCCTGCTGCGGCCGCGGCGGCTGGCGGTGCTCCACCGCCCGCTCTGGCGTGCCCGTCCTCGTCGGCGCGCTGCCGCTTGGAGGCGAAGCGCGTGCGCATGGTGGTGGCCTCTGCGCGGAGCTGGCTGATGTGGCTGGCAGTGTTGCCGAAGAGCTCGGTGACCTTGGCCTTGAGCTCCGTGGCGAAGCGCTGCTGCAGGGACTCCCAGGCCTGGCGGTCGTTGTCGTCGACATCGAGGCCTTGGAGGTCGAACGCCGCACCCGCTTCGATGGAGATGTCGCCGTCCTCCAGGAGGCTGGTGAGGTTGAAGGTCGGGGTCGGCTGCGTCTGCATAGGAGTGGCTGTGCCGCCTTTGCGGGCGGCTTGGAGGGCGTCGAGCGCCGCCTGGGCCTCCGCTTGTGCTTCGGCCAACTTGTAGGCGGCCTCCTCCGACGCCTGTTTGCGCTCAGTGTACCAGTTGAGCGCCTTCTGCTCGCTCTCCAGCAGCCTCTCGAGGTTATTCTTGCAGCGGCGCTCCGTAGCCTGCGCGCGGCTGTAGGTCTCGTTGAGGTCGGCGGGTTTCTGCGGCTGGGGCGGCGGGATCTGCGACTTGATGCCGTCGATGGCGGACTTGTCGATGTGAGGAGCGACTGCCTGGAGCTCCGCCAGGATGTCCTCGGCGGAGCGGGCCTTGGGGCTGTCGTTCCTGCTGGCCCACCAGTCGTCGTCATTGCCCTTGCCGTTGCCCTTACCACGGCGGCGGCGGGACTTGGGCCAGGATGACCACGGCTCCCAACCTCCCTCGGCGTGGGTCGGCTGGGTGGTCTTGGCCTCGGCCTGGGCTGCGGCTGTGACGCGGGCCGCCCAAGCACCTTGCACGGGTGGAGGGCTGTCCGTCCACGGCGCCAAGGCTTTGCCACACCAGTGGCACGACTCCTTGCCCTTCCAGTTCCAGGCGAACGAGCAGGAGTAGCACTTGACGTAGGCATTGCGCTGTTGCGGTGGTGCCATGGACGAGCGGAAGAAGAATGGGTCTGTCCCCTCACCTGGTGTGTGCCAGGCGGGGGTCGCTCCTCGCAGGAGCTCGCTGAAAGACTGATAGCTGCCTCGGACTAGAGGTATCCGTTTCTGCCAATGCGGGCTCAGCCCGCCAATGGAAAAATCTGAGCCCTTGACAAAATGGCTACGGAGGAGGAGGAGGAGGAGGATGAGGAGGAGGAGGAGGAGGAGAGGAGGAGGAGGAGGAGGAGGAGGAGGGAGGAGGGAGGGGGGAGGGAGAGGGAGGAGGAGGGGCGGGGGGGAGGGGGGAGGGGCAAGCCAGGTGCGCCTCGCGTCATATCCTGAGTCTAACCCCTTCCCTACCATCCCTTACCATGGCGCGATTTTCTCCTACCGCGGACGACGCGTGTCGTAGCGGAAACGTGCTCGCGCGCGCGGTGTCGTAGTGGGTGGTGGTGCGCGTGCGTGCGTGATCGTGAGTTTGTGAGCGTGGTGTCGTTGGTGTGGTGCTGGGCTGAGGGCTGGTGGTGGTGGTGGTGGTGGTGGTGGTGGTGGTGGTGGTGGTGGTGGTGGTGCGGCGCGGTGGTGGCGGGCGGATGGGCGCGCGAGAAAGAGGCCCGCGCTGGGGCGAGAACGCCATCCTGAACGACGGGGGCCAAACACCGATCCGAAAATGAGGCCCACGCTGCAGCGGGAGCACGATTCGGAACGATTCGGGAGCAGAAATGAGGCCGGCGCCTCAGCGAGAGCAGCATTTTGAAAAAACGCCGGCGAAAACCCGTTTCCCGGGAATCCTGTGTGTAAAAAAACAGTGCGCGGGGGGGGGGTCGGCCATCTTCGGGACGCCATCAGAGAAAAGGGGAAGTATTTTCATATTGTGTAACTGTATGAGGGGGAGGGGGGGGGGAAAAGGGAGGGGGAGGGGGCGGGGGGGGGGGGGAGGGGGGGGGGGGAGGGGGGGGAGGGGGTGGGAGGAGGGCAGGCTAGGTGCGCTCGCGCATATTTGCCATCAAACAACCTCCCTCCATCCCCACATGGCGTGCTGATTTCTCATCCGCGGACGCGTGTCGTAGCGGACCTGTGGCTTCCGCGCGCGCGTGACGTAGTGGGTGGTGAGTGCACGTTTTGCGCGTGCGTGCGTGGATGTGTGCGTGGTTGTCGTGGTGGTTGGTGTGGTGGTGTAGGTGTTATAGTGGTGGGTTTTTTTTTTTGGGAATGGTTGTGGTGGTGCTGGTGGTGGTGCTGGTGCTGGTGCTGGTGGTGGTGGTGCTGGTGGTGGTGGTGTTGGTACTGGTGCTGGTGGTGGTTGTGGTGGTTGTGGTGGTGGTGGTGGTGGTGGTGGTGGTGGTGGTGGTGGTGGTGGTGGTGGTGGTGGTGGTGGTGGTGGTGGCGGTGCGGCGCGGTGGTGGCGGGCGGATGGGCGCGCGAGAAAAAGGCCCGCGCTGGGGCGAGAACGCCATCCTGAACGACGGAGGCCAAACACCGATCCGAAAAATGAGGCCCACGCTGCAGCGGGAGCACGATTCGGAACGATTCGGGAGCAGAAATGAGGCCGGCGCCTCAAAGAGAGCAGCATTTTGGGAAAAAATGACGCCGGCGCCTCAGCGAGAGTCGTTTCCCGGGATTTCCCGGGCATCCTGTGTAAAAAAACAATACGCGGAGGGTGCGCGGCCATCACCCGGACGCCATCAGGGGAAGAGGGAGAATATATTCATATTGATTAATTGTGGAGGAGGGGGAGAGGGGGAGGGGGGGGGGAGGGGGAGGAGGGGGAGGAGGGGGAGGAGGGGGAGAAGGGGGAGAGGGGGAGGAGGGGGAGGAGGGGGGGAGGGGGAGGAGGGGGGAGGCGGAGGATGAGAAGGAAAAGGAGGAGGAGGAGGAGGGAGAGGAGGAGGACGGAGGAGGAGGAGGAGGAGGAGGAGGCGTGGAGGAGGAGGAGGAAGAGAGGGAGGAGGAGGAGGAGGAGGAGGAGGAGGAGGATGCGTAGGAGGAGGAGGAGGAGGAGGAGGAGGAGGAGGAGAGAGGAGGATAGAGGAGGAGGAGGGAGGAGGGGTGGAGGAGGAGGAGGAGGAGGAGGAGGGGAGGAGGAGCGGAGGTGGAGGAGGAGAAGGAGAAGCAGGGGGGGAGAAGACGGAGGAGAAGGACGAGGCGCAGGAGAAGAATAGGAATAATGATGAGGACGAGGATGAAGATGAGGATGAGAATGAGGATGAGGAGGGGCAGGAGGAGGAGGGGGAGGAGGAGGAGGAGGAGGAGGAGGAGGAGGAAGAGGAGGAGGAGAAGAAGAAAGAGGAGGAAGAGGGGGAGGAGGAGGAGGAGGATGAGGAGGAGCAGGGATACGAATAATCAGAAGAGGAAGAAGAATGGTGGGTTGAGTTTGCATCATGTCCCCTGGCCCCTGCCCCTGCTGCAATCGCGGCTGTCTCTCTACGCCCCTGCCCTCTTGCACCCTGCCCCTGGTCCCGAGTGCGTTTCTGTACTTCCCTCTATTTTCTCTTGCTTCCTCCTGCTCGGTTTACCCTCCCCGTGCCGCCTACCCCTTAATCTTGCCCCGTCCCACGCCCTTTTGCTTACTCATGCGCCCAATGTCACTTGTGTTTCTTCTTATCTCTTCTTGCTTCCCCCGGCCTCCCCCCTCCCTTGTTGTGCCCCTTCCTGTCGCTCCCTGCGCCCTTTTGTCTTTTCCGGTTATTTTGTCCTAGTTTCTCTGTCCTCGTTTGCCTCGTCATATTTCTCGCCTGCCGGGATTGGCGCGGAGGATTCTTGCTGAACGGCCTCGGGGACGGTGTCGACCACCTCGTGGACGCGTTCGCCTCGGAGGAGCTGATGAAGGACATGATGTTCGAGGTTTTCCGCGACGCGGGCGCCTCGGCGGTTCGTTCGCGCGTCGGTCGGTTCGTCGCCATCTCGCGGTCGAGGTACCGTGGGTAGTCGTGTTCCTGTCCTGTCCGTCGTCTCCTCTTGCGACGTGCTTCTCCTGGATCATTGCTGCGAAGGCCTTGCGGTTGGCGCCGCCGACCCTGAAGGGAAGCGACCGCGACGACGACGACGACGACGGCGGTGGCGGCGGCAGCGGCGGCGACGAAGGTGATGTGGGTCGGAGTCCTGAGGGGTGCTTATTGGGGCCCTTCGGAGCGCTCTCGTTGGGGTTCTGGGGGGCAGTTTGGAGGGCTCTTAATAGCCTCCTGGGGGCGTCTTCGGAAGCTCTCGGGGGCTTTTGCATGGGCTCCTTGGGCGCCCCTTGGGCGCCTCTTCGGGCTTCTTGGGGGGCTTCTTGGGGCCTCCTGGGGGCCCTTCGGGGGCGAAGGCGCGAATTGTCTGTTCGGGGCTGCGTTTGAACGCTCTCTTCGAGCCGTCTCGGGGGCTTTCTGGGTTGTGTAGCAGCCGTCTTGGGCCGTCTTGGGGCCCTCTTGTGCCGTTTTGGGGCCCTCTCGGAGGACCGTGGGCCGATCTTGGGCGATTCTGGCAGCCTCTTGGCACGTCTTGGCGCCGCGGGGGGCCGGAGGGGCGAGAATTCCCAAGTCTTCAAAACATGCGGGGGAGGTGCTGAACATCTGCCTCTTCGGGGCCCTCCTGGGAATGTCATGGGGGCCCCTTGGGGGGCGTTGCGGGTTTTACCGACCCTCCGGGGGCCGCCCGTGCATCTTGGACAATTCGCTCGGGGTCTCTGGGCCCTGTCGGGCTGTTGGACTGGGGGGGGGGGGGGGGGGGGGGGGGGGGGGGTGGGGGGGGGGGGGGGGACGGAGGGGGAGGAGGAGGAGAGGGAGGAGGATGGAGGAGGAGGAGGAGGAGGAGGAGTGAGAAGGAGGGAGGAGGAGGAGGGGGGAGGAGGAGGAGGGAGGAGGGAGGAGAGGAGGAGAGGAGAAAGGTGGGGGATCAGGGGGGGGTGGGGGGGGGGGGGGAAAGAGTGGAGGATGAGGCGGAAGAAAAAGAGGCTACAAAATAGTGTAAGAAGAATAAGAAGAATATGGAAGGAAGAAGAAGGAGGAGGAGGAGGAGGAGGAGAGGAGGACGAGGGGGAGGAGCGGGAGAAGGAGGAGGAGGAGGAGGAGGGAGGAGGGGAGGAGGAGGAGGTAGAGGAGGGGGAGAAAAGGCGCGACGAGGACGAGGAACGAGGGCGAGGGTAGGAACGAGGACGAGGACGAGGAGGACGCGGAGGGGGGAGGAGGAGGAGAGGAGCGAGAAGGAGGAGGAGGAGACGAGGAGGATGAGGAGAAGGAGGAGGAAGGAGGAGAAGGAGGAGGAGGAGGCAGGGGGAGGAGGGGGAGGAGGAGGAGAGGAACAGGAGGATTGAGGAGATGGAGGAGGAGGTAGGAGGAGGGAGGAGGAGGAGGAGGAGGAGGGGGGGGAGGGGGGGGAGGAGGAGGGGGAGGAGGACGGGGGTAGGATGATGATGATTGATGATGAGGAGGAGAGGAGGGGGAGGAGGGGGAGGAGGAGGAGGAGGAGGGGGAGGAGGAAGGGAAGGAGGGGAGGAGGAGGATGGAGAGGAGGAGGGGGACGAGGAGGGGAGGGAGGACAAGCTAGGTGCGCTCGCGTCATATTTGACGCCCTACCCCTCCCCCCCATCCCTCACCATGGCGCTGATTTTCTCTATCCGCGGACGCGTGTCGTAGCGGACCTGTGGTTCCGCGCGCGCGTGCGTAATGGGTGGCGGTGCACGTGCGTGCGCGCGTGCGCGTGTGCGTGGTTGTCGTGGCGATGGTGGTGGTGGTAGTGGTGGTGGTGGTGATGGTGGTGGTGGTGGTGGTGGTTGTGATGGGGGTGGTGGCGGTGCTGCTGGTGGTGGCGTTGGTACTGGCGCTG
>CAUYUJ010004156.1:20000-72563 GCA_963575745.1 Prorocentrum cordatum | reverse complement strand
CTCGCGTCAACATCTGACATCCTACCCCTCCCTCCCATCCCTTCCCATTGAGCTACTTCATTGTCCTCTCACCGAATCGGGCTTCGCATCTGACCCTGTTACCTAATAGGGAAAGGAGGAGGACGACGGCGCGATGAAAACGAAGACGACGACGACGAAGACGACGACGACGACAACCACGACGACGACGACGACGGCGGCGACGACGACGACGACGACGATGAGGACGACCGGCGACGAAGACGGGACGCCGCCCAAAAGGGGGGGGGCTTTCTGCGGCCCCAAAAATCAACGAATCGACACTGGATGTGTAATCACCTCCAATGTTTTTGCCGGGGATCATTTTCTAGATTTGGGGCTTCTTAAAAAGGATCGAAAACGTCGGCGCTGCAGCGGGAGCACGTTTTGGAACAACGAGAGGCGCAGAAATTGGGCCAGCGCTGCAGCGGGAGCACGATTCGGAACGAGCGGGAGCGCGGAAATGAGGCCAGCGCTGCAGCGGGAACACGATTCGGAAGGAGCGGGAGCCCGAAAATTAGGCCAGCGCCTCAGCGAGAGCAGCATTTTAGAAAAAAACACAAGCGAAAACCCAACTCCGGGGAATCCTGTGTGTAAAAAAACAGTACGCGGGGGGGTGCCGAATATCTTCCGGACGCCATCAGGGGAAGTGGGAGAGTAGTATTCATATTGTGTAATTGTGGAAGGAGGGGAGGCAGGCAGGGAGGAGAGGGGAGGGAGGGGGTGGTGGACGCCTGAGGTCCAGGCGTCCCGACTTGTGCGCAGGGCATTTTCGCCGCTTCTCTTGCCCTTGGCTCTCACGGTCGTGGCGGCTCGAGATATGCTGCAGACAGATGGAGTCGAGGGCTCCAGTCGTGATTTGTCCCGACGATGTGTTTTTTTTTCGCGACGCTGGGTCCCAGGGGAGCTGGATCGGAGCGAGTGCAAGGGACTGGACCGGGGGGGGAAGTGAGAGCAGGGAGGGGGGTCTCTCGTGCCCAGGCCTGCTGCCGCGCGCGTGCTGCGCGCCGAAGAGACCCCCAAAGGTAGTCCTGGCGGGCGTCGATCCCAGACATCCGACGCCGTTTTTTTTGTTGTTCCTTTACCACGCGGTCCCCCAGAGGTCTGGACCTGTTCCCGGGGATCGCTTCTTCGTCCTCAGTCGTTTTGTGACGGTCTTGGGTCAGGAGGGGAAACACCGCACAGACACAATGAACTGGCGACTCCCAGGAAAGTCTGGGAAAATATGGGAAGTGGGGGGGGGGAAGAAGAAAGCACAGAAGCTATGGAAAAATATAGGGCAACCTGGGATTTGTGTCTACTTATTTGTGTGTCCCTGGGCTCCTATATATTTGGGCCCGGCGAGGGCCCCTCCGAAGACCCTGGAGCTCCGGCGCCGCGAACCGAAGCGTGCTCCTTTGGAGGAAGTCGCCACGCCCTCCCATCTTTCGGGGGCGGCGAAGAGGGGGGTGATGATTACGGGGGGGCGACTCTTCTTATTTCAATGCGCCCCCGCCCTTCCCCCCACCCCCTGGGCCGCGCACGTGCCTCCGGCCCTGATTTGCGCCCCCCCCCCCCCTCTTGGACGCCCCCCCCTTGGCCGCCCCCGAGTTTTTCTTCGGAGGGGGAAAGGGACCCATGCCGCTACCCTTCGCCCGTTTTCCCCTTTTTGGGCCTCCTGGAGGCCCTCGTCGCCACCGCCGGATTCGCCTCAAAATCCGGGTCAGAACGCACCCCAGGAGAGGTCCGGGGAGTAGCGGTACTGGTACCTTTTGGTTTCCCCATTGCTGCGCCCTCCTCCCCCAGAGCCAGAAGCATCTGTGAGGGCCCTGTCACGGGCCTGAGAAGCTGCGATGCACCCTGTCCTCCGTGGGCGTCCCCTGTTTCATCAAGATATGTGTTTTGAACAAGCTTCCGAGGTGACCAGCATCCGCGTTGCCACGGTGGTAGTTGAAGCACGGTGTCCGTTCCCACCTTCTCCCTCGAAGCAGGCACACACACACACACCTGGACCTCAGAGGAGATCTCACCCCCTTCTCAGGGCAGCCTTCTCATCCCGAGTAGATCTTTTCAGGAGGGGGAAAAACACACAGACACAACAATTAATCGTCGACCCCCAGGAAAGTATGGGAAACTATGGGAAGTGGGAGCGAATGCGAAGACCCAGAAAATATGGGATTTTTCTTGGGCTCGTGGGATTCGTGCTCATTGATTTGTGTGTCCCAGGGCCCTCTCAGCAATCTCAGTCCCTTCCTAGGGCAGCCTCCTCATCCCGAGTCGATCTCTTGGTGGCCCCATGGGAGCCGCGGAGCGGCCTCCCGTGGCCGAGAAGACGTGGACGCACCGGCCGTCGCATCCGTTTGGCGCGGCCCCATGTTCAGAGGGCCCCGTCGGCCCGTGACCTCAGAGGGTCTTTCACGCTGAGTAGAGGAGGAGGAGGAGGAGGAGGAGGAGGAGGAGGAGGAGGAGGAGGAGGAGGAGGAGGAGGAGGAGGAGGAGGAGGAGGAGGAGGAGGCCCCTCACCCCCTCAGCTCTCGGCTGGCAGTGAAGCTCGGCCCTCTCCTCCTCGTCCTTCCCCTCCTCGTCCCTCCCCTCCTCGTCCCGCCCCTCGTTCTCCCTCGTCCCTCCCCATCGTTCCCTTCTTCCTTGGCCTCCTTCCCTCTCCTCCTGCTCCCTTCCCTGCTGCCCCCGCCTCTGCCCCCCTCCCGCCTCTGCCCGCCCGCCCCGCAGGCCCTGGGCCTCCCGCCTGCGCGCTCGTCGTCGTCCGCCTGCTCCGGGGAGACGCGGGACTCGAGTGTAAGCCGGAACTCGGGCAGCTGGAGCTCGGGCCTGCCGGCGTTCTCTGAGGAGCACGTCCTGGATTTGTCAGCCACGCGCAGAGGGGGGTGGGGGGAGGGGGGAGGGCTTCTTAGAAGCACCCCTGCTTCTCAGAAGGCGCGGGCCTTATCTGTAGATGTAAGGCCGGCGCCTTCTAAGAAGCAGCCTGCTTCTAAGAAGCCCTCCCCCCTCTCCCCACCCCCTTGTGCGCGCCGCCAAATTTGGACGGTCCGGCTTTCGTGTGGGATGTTTGAAGCGGGCGTTCGGGTCAGATTTCAGAGGGGGTCTCGTTCTTATCATGATGGCCCCGTCAGGCCAGCCCGAGTCCCCCCTACCCGAGTCTTGCGTCTCCCGGGCTCCCCTCCCCCCCCCCTTCGCCGGGCAGCAGCCTGCCCAGGAGCAGCGTGGAGCTTCTCCGGACGAGACGTACGTCGGGCCCTCCCACGCGGACCTCTCAGATCAGCGCTGCACCCCCCCCTTGCCAGAGGCGGCGCCTGATGGCGCTTCTGGCGGGGTCCAGCGCCGCTCCAAGAAATCCGACGTCTTGATTTCTTTCTGTACTGGGCCCCCCAGACGTCCCGACCCTTTCCCCGGGTCGGGCGCAGAGAACCATGCACATGCACCGATCCTGACAACGCCCATCCTTGACCCAGGATCGGTGCATATGCCTTCCTGGCCAAGGTGGGCTACCCGCCAAAACACCAACGGCACAGGATTTTGTGCCGTTGGTGTTTTGGCGGGTAGCCCCCTTTGAGGGGCAGCGGATCTTCCTCTCGTTCAATACGTCGTGCTTCTTTTTTGCTGTTGTTTGAAGGCCCATTGGAACACTCTGCACGCGGGCACGTGTGGGTTAAAGGCTTCCTTTCGCTGCTCCGTTTCACGCTGTTGCGCAGCCTTGCGGCGTTGCGTTGGGGGATGAAACAAAATAGGCCTTCCTGGCCAAGGTAAGAGGGCGTATGCACCGATCCTGGGCTCAGGGTTGGGCCTGGCCAGAATCGGTGTATGTGCATAGTTCTCTTTCCTCTGCCCGGTGCTGGCTTTTCATGGCATCGGGTCACCAGCGGCACCAGGGTTGTCTGCACTCTCCCTGGGCCCCTTTTTTTTGACGGCCCCTGGGCCCAGGGAGGCCCCCCCAGAAGCCCACCACTGCTCAAACCTGTCGCCGTTTTTTTTTTTTTTTTTTTTTTTTTTGTGTCAGGGCGCCAGCAGGACGAGAGGAGGCCTTTCCCAGGCCTCCTGCGACATGTTTTTTTCGATCCGCGACCTCAGAGCTCCCGACCCCTTCCGCGGGGGCAGCTCTGCCTCTCGGCTCTGGTCCTGAGGGCCCCCGGGCCCGAAGGCGGTCCCCTGGGGTCCGAGATCGATGAAGAGCCGACGGTATGACTTGGCATCGCTCGGACGTGTGCATTTTTTCTCGGCGAGAACCATCGAGGACCATCCTGGACCATCGAGCAAACAGAACACGCACGAAACCGAAAAATGCACGGGAAATGGACGTCCGAGCGACGGCAAGATGAGGTTTCCAGTGCGCGGCCTCGGAGGCCCCGATCCCTTCTTGAAGTTTCGTGAAGGTCCGAGGGCCCGATCGCAGCTGCCCGCAGGCCGACCTCGAAGAGATGCGCCGGGGCCGGCACCACGTCGTCGGAGGTCTGGGTGTGCGCCCTCCGATCGGCGACCGACACTCGATCCATACCCCTGGTGCTGCACCACGCCCTGGGCGCCAGGAGCAGCAGGGTATGGACAGAGAGCGTGGCCTCGGAGACCCGTCCATGCGCATGCGCTCTCTCCGACGCCTTGTCCTCTTCCTCCTTCTCCTCCTCCTCCTCCTCCTCCTCCTCCGCCTCCTCCTCCTCCCTCTCCCTCTCTACAATTACTCAATATGAAGACTACTCTCCCTCTTCCCCTGATGACGTGCTGGGAGTGTTCCCCCCCCCCCCCCCCACCCCGCGTCTTGTTGTTTTTACACACTAGTTACCCAGAGTTGTTTTCGCTTGCATTTTTTTGAAAATGCTGCTCTCGCTGAGGCGCCGGCCTCATTTTCGGGCCGCGCTCGTTCCGAATCGTGCTCCCGCTGCAGCGCTGGCCTCATTTCCGTGCTTCCGCTCGTTCCGAATCGTGCTCCCGCTGCAGCGCTGGCCTCATTTCCGCGCTTCCGCTTGTTTCGACTCGTGCTCCCGCTGCAGCGCTGGCGTCATTTCCCGTCCCATGCCACGGCACGCAATGCAATGCTAGGTTGATACTACGCTTTGCGGTGCTCTTCTACGCCATGCCACGCCGTGCTCTACAATGCATCACGTACCCTTTCGGGATCATTGCCCTGCTCGACGTCCGACTGTGCGAGTAGAGAGGGGATCTGCGCCATGGTATATGTTTCGGGAGGGTATGATGCAGAATTTGACGCGAGCGCAACCTAGCTTGCCCACTCCCCGTCCTCCATCCACCTCCTCTCCTCCTCCTCCTCCACCTCCTCCTCCACCCCCTCCTCCTCCTCCACCCCTCCACATTATATTCCAATATGCAAAAAACTACTCTCCCTCCTTCCCTATGACGTCTGGGAGTGTTCGCCCCCCCCCCCCCCCCCGTGTCTTGTTTTTTACACAGGTTTCCCGGGAGTTGGGTTTTCGCTTGCATTTTTGTTCACAATACTGCTCTCGCTGAGGCGCCGGCCTCATTTTCGGGCCCTGCTCGTTCCGAATCGTGCTCCCGCTGCAGCGCTGGCCTCATTTCCGCGCTTCCGCTCGTTTCGAATCGTGCTCCCGCTGCAGCGCTGGCCTCATTTCCGCGATTCCGCTTGTTTCGACTCGTGCTCCCGCTGCAGCGCTGGCGTCATTTCCCGTGCCATGCCACGGCGTGCAATGCAATGCTAGGTTGATACTACGCTTTGCGGTGCTCTTCTACGCCATGCCATGCCGTGCTCTACAATGCATCGCGTACCCTTTCGGGATCATTGCCCTGCTCGACATCCGACTGTGCGAGTAGAGAGGGGATCTACGCCATGGTAAGGGCTGGGAGGGAGGGGTAGGATGTCAGATATGACGCGAGCGCACCTAGCTTGTCCCCCCCCTCCTCCTCCTTCTCCTCCTCCTCCTCCTCCTCCTCCGTCCACCCTCCTCTCCTCCTCCTCCTTCCTCCTCCTCCTCCTCCTCCCCCTCCTCCCCCTCCTCCTCCTTCCCCTCCCCCTCCCCTCCTCCTCTCCACCTCCTCCTCCTCCTCCTCCTCCTCCTCACACCTCCTCCCTCCTCCGTCCTCCTCCGCTCCTCCTCCTCCTCCTCCTCGCTCTCCTCTCCTCCTCCTCCTCCTCCTCCTCCTCCATTCCTTATCCTTATACTTAACTTATCCCTGTCGCACTCCGAGGCAAGTTTTTTGGGCGGGCCGGCCGGGCGTTTCGCCTGAGCCTTCCTCACTATCTACGACTCTGAAGCTGAAGCGTTGGCAACGGTTTCACAGATGGACGGCGGGTCGTTTTCAAAATGTGGCTCTCGCCTTAGCGCCGCGCGCATTCGTTTTTTGTTTTGTTTTGCTTGTTTTTAATATATGAATGCAAGAGCTTCACGGATGGATGATCGCCCGTTTTCAAACTGTGGCTCTCGCCTTAGCGCCGCGCACAGTCGCTGTTCAAACATTGCAACACCTTCACGGATTGAGGATCCACCCGTTTTCAAAATATGGCTCTCGCCTTAGCCTCGCGCACATTCGTTTTTTTCCTTCCCCACAAAATGTGCCAGAGCTTTGCGGATTGAGGATCACCCGTTTTCAAAGTGTGGTTCTCGCAGTAGCGCCGCGCACATTCGTTTGTAAACTTTGCAAGAGGTGCACGGCTTCCTACGATAAGCGTACCAGAAAAGGTGTTTTGGAAGGATTCCGGATTTTGCGGGTGCAGCAGTTCCGTTGATTCGCGGTGTTGAAATCCCAAGAATGGCGTTTCGGCGCGATCCAGGATCGGTAAGACGCAACAGTCAGGGTGATCCGTGGCGTTGGAATCCCGAGACCACTGTTTCGGTATGCTTCCGGGTCTTCAAACGAGTTTCTTCCAACGAGGCATATCCCTCAATGTAGAACAAGTTGCAGGTGCCTATGAAGAGGGAGCTTGGAGGGAGGGTGTATTCCACCATCGTTGATGGCTCTTGGGTTTACACTGGTACTCCTCCTCCTCCGCCTCCTCCTCCTCCTCTTCCTCCCCCTCCCCGTCCTCCTCCTCCTCCTCCTCCTCCTCCTCCTCCTCCCTCCCTCCCTCCCTCCCTCCTCCTCCTCCGCCTCCTCCGCCTCCTCCTCCTCCTCCTCCTCCTCCTCCTCCTCCTCCTCCTCCTCCTCCTAAGAGGGTCTGGACTTTTTGTCCGCGTCCCCGCCATGGCTCCCCGTGGAGTCGGGACGTGAGCGGGCGCATGGGTCGAGCATCGATGGCCTGTCCGAAGGCGGGTTCCTGCGCCTGCAGAGCCTCCCCCGGGGGGTTGTAGAGGTGCCCCTGGCCCAAGGCGCCTCAGCTTTGCGCTTCATTCTGGAGCCCCTGGGGCCCTTTGTCGTCGGCGAGCGAGGGAGGGAAGCGAGAAGGAGAAGGCCTTCTTAGACGGCTCGGAGGTCCCCTGGCCTTCAGAGGAGTTTTCGAAGCCTTCCCCGAAGACAAACAAAAAGCTTCTCAGAAGGCGCGAGGGCTTCTGCGAAGTCCCGCCGCCCTCCACCCTCCTCCTTCGCCGCCGACTCTGGGCCTCGTGAGGGCTGCTCTGGAGGCCGCGAGGGCCTCCCTGGAACTCCTGGGGGCTTCTCTGGCAGCACCCCGACCCCCCTGCCGCCTGCGGGGCCCAGGCGGCCGAGCAGCAGCGCCGGGAGCGCGACGCCGCGGCCGCAGCCGCCGTGCTGAGCGCCGGCGTGGAGCTGGGGGCCATGGACGGTCCGACCCTGCCGCATGGGGTCAGGAGAGTATGCAAACATAGAACATAGGCTGGGGTTTTTTTTTTTTTTTTTTTTTTTTTTTTTTTTTTTTTTTTTGTTTCTTTATATACATATAGATATACAAAATATCAAAGTGCGACCCTACCTAGGAGTTGGAGCCCCTAGGAAAGCAGCATTAGTAGTAACAGTAAAGCTAAGCTAACGCTAAGCTAAAGCTAGGCTAAAGCTAAGCTAACGCTAAGCTAAAGCTAAGCTACAGCTAAGCTAAAGCTAAGCTAAAGCTAAGCTGAAGCTAAGCTGAAGCTAAGCTTAAGCTAAGGCTAAGCTAAAGCTAAGCTAAAGCTGAGCTGAAGCTAAGCTGAAACTAAGCTGAAGCTAAGCTAAAGCTAAGCTGAAACTAAGCTAAAGCTGAGGTAAAGCTAAGCTAGATCTAAGCTAAATCTAAGCTAACGTTAAGCTAACACTAAGCTAAAGTTAAGCTAAAGCTAAGCTAACACTAAGCTAAGCTAAGCTAAGCTAATCTAATATGAGATAAACCAAGCTAAGCTAAGCTAAGCTAAGTTCGGCTAGGCTAGGCACAGCTAAGCTAGGCTAAGCTAAGCTAAGCTAAGCTAAGTTAGGCTAGGCTAGGCAACGCTAAGCTAAGCTAAGCTAAGCTAAGCTGATATAAGCTAAGCTAAGCTAAGCTAAGCTAAACTAAGCTAAACTAAGCTAAGCTAAGCTAAGCTAAGCGGGGCGGATCCTGCAGGGGCGGATCCTTTGGGAACCGCGGGGCGGATGCTGGGGGAACCGCCCGGGGCGATTTACACTGCCCGGCCCTTTAAGCTCATGGAGTAAGAACCCTTCTAGGCAGAGCCTAGGTAGGGAATAAGCAGCAACACATTTAAGTGTTTTGTTTTTGATGACAGTTTTGTTATCAATCTGGAATAATTTTTTAACGTTTCTTCCAAAGCCCGCCTCTAAGAGGACCTGCCCGACCTAAGCCTGGGGGGGGGAGGATGTGCGGTCGGGAGCTCTTGGGGCAGCGTGTCGCTCTCCGCCGGTTCTGCCACCGCGCTGCGGCGCGGCACGCGCGGCACGCGGTCCACTGCGCGGTGCCAACGACGTCCACGCCCCGAGCCTCCTCCCTCCCTCCTCCTCCTCCTCCTCCTCCTCCTCCTCCTGCTCTTCCTCCTCCTGCTCTTCCTCCTCCTTCTCCTCCTCCTCCTCCTCCTGCTCTTCCTCCTCCTTCTCCTCCTCCTCCACCTATTCCTCCTCCTCCTCCTCCTCCTTCTCCTCCTCCTGCTCTTCCTCCTCCTGCTCTTCCTCCTCCTCTCCTCCTCCTCATGCTCTTCCTCCTTCCTCCTCCTCCCCTCTTCCTCCTCCTCCTCCTCCTCCTCCTCCTCCTCCTCCTCCTCCTCCTCCTCCTCCTCCTCCTCCTCCTCCTCCCCCTCCTCCCCCCGCCCCGCGGAGCGGAGCGACACGCATCTCGCTCGCAGGGCACAGCGTGTCGCCGGGGCCGCCGCGGCGTCGCGCTAAGCAAAAGTTCCCGACCGCAGGCTAGGGGGGGGGACGCATCGACCTCGAATCGCCTATGGATCGCTGCTCGCCCATACGGGGCCCGCTAGGCCCACGCCGCCCAGGAGCGTTCGGATTCGCTCTCGGGGGCCTATCGCCGATCTGTCCGCGATGTATCGCCGATGCCAGGTCGTCGTTTCACCCCTGAGCTGGCCGCCCCCGAACGTTGCCCCTCACCCGATCCCAGATCTCCGACGATATGATTTTTCAATCTGGGCGTTTTGCCGAGATTTTAGCCCTCGGGGGCCACTTTCGGGCCCCAGGACGATCAAGCATGAATCCAGGACCAAAAACTCCCCTTGGAAAGTGGTCGAGACCTTTCTAGGGACCGCGGATAGAACAAACCAACCCATCGGATGTCTGGGTGGGGTACGGCCCAGCTGTCGCGCCGCCGATTCTTGCCCACCACGCTTCGGCGCGGCACGCTGGCCATTCCATACCCTAGATCTGCGAGGTATTGGCGTGACCAAAAAAAGCCGATAGGTATCATTGCGGCCTGGTTTCGTTTGCCTCTGTTGCCAGAACATCGTGCAACGTGTTGCCCACGCGTTCAGCCACGTTCCCCCTTTCGCGGTCGGAGTCGGAAGACACGTGTTGCGTGCATCAATGTGCGCGCTCTTCATGCGAGGATCCGACCAGGGATTGGAACGTGGCGCCGCGTAGCAGTCCCCAGGCGTCCATGCCCCGAGCCTTTCCCAGCCTCCCGCAGCGCAGGGGCTATCGCGATGGCCCTGCCGGCCGCCCCTCCGTTATGGCTCGTAAGCTCGCGTCGGACGAGCCCTCCATGCAGCCATGCTCGCGCCGTGACAGACATATGCCTTTGAAGGCTTGGGGCCGTTTTCGGCCGTCGGGGGCCCTCGCTGGGCCCGTGGCTGTTGCAGAACAGTTCAGGATGAAGAACCGTCCGGATCGCTCTCAGAGCGTTCGAGAATGCTGTGAGGAGGTCGCGGCGCCCGAGACATCCTCCAAAGCCGCCGGATCACAGAGATACTCGATCCATCCTCACCCGATGTTGTGCTCGTCCTGGCTTCACCTTAGGCGTGGGGTCCCTGCAGGGAAGCGGGTCCTGAGGCTGTGCGCCGTGTGTCGGCCTCGGGAAGAGGTCTAGGTTCCGGGCTTTTGTCCATCCAGGCGCCTGCCCTCGATTCCGACCTCCGCGGCCCACCGCCGGGTCCCCGGGGCTGTCAGTAGCGGGCCCAAGGGCGAGGGTCGGGACTTGCTGGGGCCACGCACCGAAAAAAACCAGATCGCCGGACGTTTGGGGTTGCATGTGGGCCCTCCCAGATCGATTCATGTTCGACTCAGCTTCGACTCAAGTTCGGCTCTAGTTCGACCCTAGCTCGACGCAAGTTCGACGACTCAAGTTCGGCTCATTCGACTCCTAGGTCGGCTCAAGTCGACGGGCGTTCGACGCAGCATCGACTCATGAATGGAGCGAGTGGCTCCAGGAAGGTCCCCAGAATGGGTCTGGGGCTGGCTATAGTCATCCCGTGAGTGCTTTTTTCTCGGCTCCAGGGGCCGAAGAGACGCAGAGCCACCTGCCGTCGTTTTGTTGTTGTTGTTGTTGTTGTTGTTGTTGTTGTTGTTGTTGTTGTTGTTGTTGTTGTTGTGGTTGTGGTTGTGGTTGTGGTTGTGGTTGTGGTTGTTGTTGTTGTTGTTGTTGTGGTTGTTGTGGTTGTTGTGGTTGTTGTTGTCGTTGTTGTCGTTGTTGTGGTTGTTGTTGTTGTTGTTGTTGTTGTTGTGGTTGTTGTGGTTGTGGTTGTGGTTGTTGTTGTTGTTGTTGTTGTTTGTTGTTGTTGTTGTTGTTGTTGTTGTTGTTGTTGTTGTTGTTGTTGTTGAGCTTTCATATCTGAAGAATAAATTATTGATCCCTCCCACTGGTGCATACTGTTTTTCTCAATCAAAGTGTGCCCCTCGACGCTCGCACCTTGTTTTTTGACAGGGGAAGTCTTCATGCTTTAACTGGGCCCCTGGCCCCCGGGTTACAACAACAACGGCTCCCGCCTGAGACTTCCTTACAATTTAGCCATGACCCCCGCTCCCGCCCGAGACTTCCTCGCGTTTTATTCAGGCATTGCGCTCTCGCTTGGGACTCCCGTACAACTTATTCAGGAATCGCTCTCCCGGCGGTCTGGAGTCGCGCTCTCGTTGGAGACTTGCTTGCAACTTACTGAAGAATGGCCTTGCGTTGGAATTTCTTGCAATTTGCCCAAGCGCCGCGCTCCCGACACCCAGGCACCCAGGAGTCGCGCCCGTTGTGGCCCCATGTGCATGCCCTTCGTGGCCCCGCTGTCGCCATTTGTGTCCCCCTCACTGTCCTACGTGGCCCAGTTGCTACCCTCAGTGGCCCCATAGTTGCCTTCTGTGGCCCCGCATTATCTGCACTTCGTGGCCCCCGCTCGTTCGCGCTCTTCGTGGCCCCATACGCATTCCCTTCGTGTCCCCGCTGTCGCCCTTCGTGGCCTACTTCGTGCCCTTCGTGGCCCTGCTGTCGTTCTCTCTCGCTCTCGCTTTCGCTCGTCGTCGCGTCGTCGTCGTCGTCGCCGTCGTCTTCGACGTCGTCGTCGTCGTCGTCGTCGTCGTCGTCGTCGTCGTGGTCGGTCCCCTGTCCGTCCCTCTTGGGGTCGGGTCGACGGTCCGCGGCCGCCCCGCCGATCAGCGCTGCCGCTGGCCAGGCCGACGGTCCGCGGCCGCCCCGCCGCTTGCCGGGGCCCGGCCTGCAGGGAAGAAAGGTATACCCCCCAAAAGGGGTTCGATCGAAGACGAAGAGGGCGGGTATCGAGGGTTTGGGAAATACGCGTTATTGGACACTCGAGCATATAAGGGCTAACAGTCTTAAACTTATTATTATTGTTGTTGTTGTGGTTGTTGTGGTTGTTGTGGTTGTTGTGCTTGTCGTGGTTGGTGTGGTTGTTGTTAGTGTTGTCGTTGTTGTTGTGATTGTTGTTGTCGTTGTTGTTGTACTTGTTGCTGTTGTCGTCGTCGTTGTTGTTGTACTTGTGGTTGATGATGTTGCTGTTGTTGCTGCTGCTGCCGCTGCTGCTGCTGATGCGGTTGTTGTTGTTGTTGTTGTTGTTGTTGTTGTTGTTGTCGTTGTCGTTGTCGTTGTCGTTGTCGTTGTCGTCGTTGTCGTTGTCGTTGTCGTCGTTGTCGTTGTCGTCGTTGTCGTCGTTGTTGTTGTTGTTGTTGTTGTTGTTGTTGTGGTTGTTGTTGTTTCCCGCCGCCCGCAGGGGCGTGAAGAGAGCCGCGGCTCGCGCAGCGCACCGCGGCGCCCGGGTCGGAGCGGTTACCCTTCACCGATGGGGGGCGGCGCGGGGGCGCGGTGGCGCGGGGATCATGGTCTTCGAGGCTAAAAGAACCCCGGGCCCTAATAGCACGATGAAGACGCGGACTCACTGAGGTCCCCGTCTTTGCATCAGGGATGATGAGCGTGGGCGGTCTGGTTCGATGCGTCTGCAGAACGAGACCCCCTATCCCCAAGGTTCTTGGCCTTCTAGCGTAGGTCCCCTCCCCAAGGGTTGGGCGCTCTTTTTTGGTCCATCACTCGGGTCGGGCGAAAGGGGGGGATAGCAAAGGGGGGGTTTGAGAATCAGCTCACGTAGCTGATTTTCCCGGCGCCTCCCAGCGCCGGAGGCGGCTATGCATCGAGGAATGGGCCCCTCGGTGGGGTCGAAACCAGCTGCATGCAGCAGCTTTCGTAACCCCCCCTTTCCCAATCCCCCCCTTTCGTCCGGCCCGAATCACGTGGCGCGCATATCGCGCACCGTGGGCGTATGGCGCCGGACGAGGTGGGCCCGGCTGCGAAAACTGCCGCTTTTGCAGCTGGTTTCGGCCCCGCTGCCGGGCGCCTTCCCTCGATTCCTGCGCGCCTCCGGCGCTGGGAGGCGCTCGGACGATTAGCCTGACGTCGGGCATGTTGCTCTACAGGGGGACTATTCAAGAATAGTGACAAAATACGGGGATGATTTTTCGATTTTTTTTGATTATTTTCATTTCTTAGAAAATGATTTTCTTTCAAGATCCGCCTGCAGGAGGATATGCCCGACCTGAGATTCGCCATGCGTGGGCTGACTCGTGAATCCCAGCTTCGGAGGTTTTGGTCGTCGTTCTTCTGTCCTTGGAGGTATCATCAGACGTCCTCACGTCGCGACAGAATCACGCCGAAAGATTTTTGGCCACTTCCGGCTTCTGGGGGCCCTCACAATCACGGGGACCCTTGGCTCGCCTCAAAACGACTGGGGCCACTCGGCCACCTGGCCGGCCGCTGGCCTTCCATCCGGCACGCTCCATCCAACCCAATCAGAGAACCGCACTCCATTGCGACGTTGCTCCAGTTCGTTTTGGCTGGCGCGCTTGGGGGGGAGGGCCCAGGAGATGGGGAGGGCGGCGACGGGCCCGGGGAAAGAGAGGGAGCGGCGACAGCGACGGCGGCGGCGACGGCGACGACGACGACGTCGACAAAGACGAGTCAAACGGGACAGCCTTTTCCACACGCCGACAGGGTCGACGGATCAGTTTTCCTTTTCAGCATGGACGTTTTTGTCCTCGACGTTGCAAATCAAATCGCGGCCAGGGTTGCACGCGGCGCGCATCGTGCGACATGTGTTCATTTCGGGCGCTGCGGGGTCGCGCAAGAGCGGGCGAAACGTTGCTGTCGCCCACGCGTCGTGCAAATTCCGCCTTACAGCAGCGCGCCCGCCTGTGGCCGTCAAGTCGTCGGGTGTCGCGCGCGAACGTGCGACATTTTGTTATCGCCCGAGCGCTGAGTAGAGTAGATGTCGCGTGGAAGTGGCACAGCTACTTCGGCGCGGTGCAAACTCTGTCTTCGCCGCTACCATAAGATATTCGAACTTTCAGACAAATCTGCTCCCGCCTGTGCGCGACTCTGTCCCCCCCCCGCCAAGTTGTCGGAAGCGGGAACGCGCGCGGCGAGCGCCTTCCCGTTCGCTAGGTGGGAACGCTCGCCAGTCCCGATACGCACTTGCGCCAACATTGGTCCCTATCTGAGGGGAGGGAGGGTTGGAGTGGGCCAGGCCCGCTGACTCGTTAGAACTGGCTAGCTTGACTCCCGCTCCCAATCCTAGCTCAATTCCTGCTCCTGCCCTTGCTTCTGCCTCTGCTTCATATCACCCCCTCATCCCCATCTTGCCCGCAGTCCTCCTGCCCCCACCAATTGCTCCCACTCCTGCGCTGCATCTGGCTCCCCAGCCGTTTTCGCCCAATCCGCCAGCTCAGGCCTGCCAGCCGACGCCACCGCCCGCCCGCCAGGCCGCCTGCTCGTGACGAGCCCTCCCCCGCGGCCTCCACGGCAGGGCCGATGTCCGGCACGCAGGGAGCGCAGCAGCGCCCCGCCCCGCCGCCGCTGACGAGCGTGAGCGGCGACCACGCGAGCTCCACGAGCCTGGCAGCGCCCACGGTCTCGCCGCGCCTGTCGTCGGCATCGGGGCCCTCGCCCCGGGTGGCCGCCAGGGCCACCGTCACCTACACGGCCACGGTCACCGTGGAGGCCACCGCGGGCGACGGCGGGGACGGGGAGGACAGCTTCAACTTTGAGGAGGTGGAGGTGACCAGCCCCGCCGCGCCCATGACCGCGACCACTTCGCACCGCTGCTTCCCCGCGTCCCCCGGCGCGCCGGAGCTCTCCCCGTCGGTGGCGCAGGCGCACTCGGACGCCTCCCGGGCGCTCGGCAGCGCGGGGGCGAGGCGCGCGGCCGAGCAGGCGGCCAAGGGCCAGCGCGAGGCCCGCGGGCCTGCGATCATGGCGGCCGCTGCTCGGGGGCGCACGAGGGCGCTGTTCGAGAGCAAGGTCCTCTGCAGCGGCACGCTCCTGGCCTCCCGGGGCGCCGCGGGCGGCGAGCGTGGCCGCGCGGGGCTGCTCGAGGGCCAGTTCGGGGCGGAGTTCCGGCCCCGCTGGTTCGCCATCGTGGCGTTCGACAGGGGCGGCCTCATGGACGCGCGCAAGCGGTTCGAGGTGGTGCTGCTGTGGACAGCGACAGAGAGCAAGTTCGAGCAGCTGCTGGAGCAGATGCAGGAGCTGGGGAACCACGACTGGCGCGAGAGATGAACGTTCGGAGCTCCGCGAAGGGGATCCAGCGCCGATCCAAGCAACAAATCCTCGCGGAGCTCCGAAAGTTTCTGCTCGTGCCGTGTTTGTCCCCAGAGGAGAGCGACGAGGTGCCGAACAGCTACCGCCTGCGCCTGAGCAACGGCAGCTCTGCGTTGCGCCTGCCTCAGGTGCTGGGCAGCCTCGCGCTGCGCTCCGCGAAGAAGGTCATGGAGAGCCGCAGGTTGGACCTGCCAGACAGCCTCTTCTCTGCGATCGAGGTCGTCACCATTGGCAAGAAATACCTCTTGGGCGTCGAGAAGCAGGACGATCTGAGCAGGTGGCTGCACGCTCTTCGGGCATCCCACAGGCGGATGCGCAACCTGAAGACCGTGAGGACTGGCTTGAGCAGAGTGAGAACTGGCAAGACGGACCTGTTCTTGGAGGAGGAGGAGACGGAGTACAACAAATGGACGCAGGAGGTTGGCATGCCGACCCTCTTCCACATCCTGTGGTACGTGCTGGTGCTTTTCACCATCGTTTGGATCTGCTCGCTCATCTGGCTCTTCAACCCATACCTGGCGCCGTGCCGGCACAAGGAGGCAACCTACGCCGTGGAGGCCTCAGGGCAATGCTTTGAGGTTGCCAGCGGTGCTCTCGTGGAAGGCTGCCTCAGCTGGCGCAGCCAGGCCGCCGCCATGGGCTCCTGGCGGTCATGGGTATCGGACCTGCAGTCGATTGGCCTCTTCGACAGAGATCTTACGATCGAAGGCGAGAGCCAGACGTGTTTCGAGGCGGTCGGAGGCTGGAAGCTCTTCTGGTTCTGGGGCTTCGTGGTCGTGGAGATCATCGGCAAGGCCTTCGCTTTGGGCTTCTCTCAGCTTAACTGGAAGGTCGTTGTGCGCGGGGCGCAGACGATGGATGAGATGGAGCCCGCGTTTCCCGAGAGGGCTTGGCCGGATGTTGATATTCTTTTGTGCCACTACTCGGAGCCCGCCGAGGAGACGATGGAGACGTTCGCGAAGATGCTGGAGATGGACTATCCAGCGTCGAAACTGCACATCTACATCTGCGACGACGGTTACTTCAAGTCCGACTTCAGAGAGGTGGGCGAGAAACCAGGTGCCAATTGGCCAGAGCCACAGAACAACCACCAGCTGATCCAGCTGACCGGGGACGTACGGCAGCTCACGGAGGATCTGATGGCCGAGTACGCGGCCAGGAGCGACCCAGACGGCGTGGCCAGCATGGCGAGCGACCGCATGCACTCCATCCAGCCGCCTGCGGCAAGTCCAGCCACAGTGCCAGCCCAGCGCTCGGGTGGCGACTGCTCGAGGAGCGCACGGAAAGCCGTAACGTGCGACACCTCGCATCCCGAGCCTTCGGAGAGCCAACGAATATGACACGCTCTTCCGCGTCCTGTCGGTGTGTGTGTGTGTGTGTGTGTGTGTGTGTCTGTCTGTCTGTCTGTCTGTCTGTCTGTCTGTCTGTCTGTCTGTCTGTCTGTCTGTCCGTCCGTCCGTCCGTCCGTCCGTCCGTCCGTCCGTCCGTCCGTCCGTCCGTCCGTCCGTCCGTCCGTCCGTGCGTCTGTCTTTCTCTCTCTCTCTCTCTCTCTCTTTCTCTCGCTCTCTCGTCGCGTTCGCCGTCGTCGTCGTCTTCTTTCCTTTCTCTTCTTCCCTCCTCTCTGGGGCCTCCTGGGGACGTCTTGGAGGCCTCTTGGAGACCTGGGTGCGTCTTGGGGGCATCTCAGGACCTCTGGGGGACTCCATGGGCTCTCTTAGGGCACTCTTCGGCACTCTGGCACCGTCGGGGTCAGTCCTGGGGGCCTCTCTGGACACTCTTGGGACCCTCTTTGGGGTCTATTGGATTGTCTTGTTCAATCTTGAGAGCCTTTCGGGCCGTCTTGGGGCCTTCTTGGGGGCCTCTTTGGCCGTCTTGGGGCCATTGTCGCGGCTTCTTGGTCCCTTTGGGTTGGCAGAGCCCGAAAAGGCGAGAACGCGAACCTCAGTCAAAACCCGACAACGACCAGTGAACTCGACGTCTTCGGCCCCCCCCGGCGGCCTTCGGAACCCGCTTGAGCCGTACTGTGGGCCGCTTGGGCGATCTTGAGGCCATCTTTGGGCCATTTTTGGTCCTCCTCCTCCTCCTCCTCTTTGTCCTCCTCCTCCTCCTCCTCCTCCTCCTCCTCCTCCTCCTTCGGGCAATCCTGAGCCGTCTTGGAGGCATCTTGGCCCATCTTGGCAACCTCGGCAGACTGGCTGGGCAGCGTCGGAAGCCACCTTGCGCCCTCCAGACGCATCGGAGAGCTCCAGGGAGGCGCCGGGGGCCGCTAGGAGGCCTCTGGCGGGGGGGGCGGATCACGCAGCGAAGCGTGGTGCGCACAGTGGAGGCCCGTGCAGGCGCCCTGGTGATAGTTTTTCCCAACCATCCTGTGGTGTTGGGTCTTCCTTTTGAAGAGACGGTCCCCGCGTTCCCTCCTTCCTTCCTCCGTCCTCACCCTCCCCCCTCCTCCCTCCTTCCTGCGTTTCACCCACCCAGTACAACGCTTTGTGGCCACATCGAGAGCTCCACCGACGCCCCCAGTGGGACCGCCCGCATGGTCCCAGTAACCCAATGTGGCATTTTCGCTCACCCAGTACAACGTTTCGTGGCCCCCTAGGGAGCTCCACCCGAAACCTCCAATGGGACCGCCCGCATGCGTCCCCGAAGCCCACTTTGGCATTTTCACCCACTCAGTACAGCGTTTCGTGGCCCCATAGGGAGCTCCTCCGAAGCCCCCAGTGGGACCGCCCGCTTGCGTCCTGGAAACCCAATTTGGCATTTCCACAAACCCAATGCAGCGTTTCGTGGCCCCATAGGGAGCTCCACGCGAAACCTCCAGTGGGACCGCCCGCATGCGTCCCGGAAGCCCAATGTGGCATTTTCACCTACCCGGTGAACCGCTTCGTGGCTCCATAGGGGGCCCCACCGAAACTCCCAATGGGACCGCCCGCATGCGTCCCAGAAGCCCAATGTGGCATTTTCACCCACCCAGTACAACGTTTCGTGGCTTCGTAGAGAACTCCACCCGAAACCTCCAGTGGGACCGCCCGCGTGCGTCCCAGTAACCCAATGTGGCATTTTCGCTCACCCAGTACAACGTTTCGTGGCCCCGTAGGGAGCTCCACCCGAAACCTCCAGTGGGACCGCCCGCATGCGTCCCCGAAGCCCAATTTGGCACTTTCACCCGCTCAGTACAGCGTTTCGTGGCCCCATAGGGAGCTCCTCCGAAGCCCCCAGTGGGACTGCCCGCTTACGTCCCGGAAACCCAATTTGGCATTTCCACAAACCCAATGCAGCGTCTCGTGGCCCCATAGGGAGCTCCACGCGAAACCTCCAGTGGGACCGCCTGTATGCGCCCCGGAAGCCCAATGTGGCATTTTCACCTACCTGGCAAACCGTTTCGTGGCTCCATAGGGAGCCCCACCGAAACTCCCAATGGGACCGCACGCATGCGTCCCAGAAGCCCAATGTGGCATTTTCACCCACCCAGTACAACGTTTAGTGGCTTCGTAGAAAACTCCACCCGAAACCTCCAGTGCGACCGCCTGTATGCGTCCCAGAAGCCCAATTTGGCATTTTCGCCCACCCAATATCGAGTTTCGTGGCCCCGTAGGGAGCTCTTCCGAACTCCCCAGTGGGACCGCCCGCATGCGTCCCGGAAACCAAACTTGGCATTTTCACTAACCAAGTACAGCGTTTCGTGGCCCCATAGGGAGCTCCTCCGAAGACCCCAGTGGGACCGCCCGCATGCGCCTCACACACCCAATTTGGCACACCCCATGCAGCGTTGCGTGGCCGCGTAGGGAGTTCCACCGAAGGCCCCAGTGCCACCGCCCACATGCGTTCTCCACACCCATGTCGACACACCCCTCACACGCTTCGTGGCCCCGTAGGGAGCTCCACCGAAGGCCCCAGTGCCACCGCCCGCATGCGTCCCTCAAACCCAGTTTGGGAACACCCCTCACAGGCTAGGCTCCAGTGGGACCGCCCGCATGCGTCCCCCCCACCCAGTGCAGCGTTTCGTGACCCCATAGGGAGCCCCACCGACAGCCCCAGCGCTACCGCCCGCATGCGTCCACCCCAGTGCAGCGCTTCGTGGCCCCATAGGGATCTCCACCGGAAGCCCCAGCGCTACCGCCCGCATGCGTCCCCCCCACCCAGTGTAGCGCTTCGTGGCCCCATAGGGAGCCCCACCGAAGGTCCCAGTGCTACCGCCCGCATGCGTCCCCCCACCCAGTACAGCGCTTCATGGCCCCGTCGGGAGCGCCACCGACAGCCCCAGCGCTACCGCCCGCATGCGTCCCTCCCACCCTGTACAGCGCTTCGTGGCCCCATACGGAGCTCCAACGACGGCCCCAGTGGGACCGCCCGCATGCGCACCCCCCCCACCCAGCGTTTCGTGGCCCCATAGGGAGCTTCACCGAAGGTCTCAGCGCTACCGCCCGCATGCGTCCCCCCCACCCAGTACAGCGTTTCGTGGCCCCATAGGGCGCTTCACCGAGGAAGATATTCACAATCGCAGTACCCACAACTGCACGTGGTTGGGTCCTCTGCCAGGATAAGTTTATTAATTTTGCCGATCGTCGCGGGCCCCCTCCCCCCCTTCCGCCCCCCATGGGGTAGATTTTGTGTGTTTTGAGCGCCTGTTTTGAGCAGGTGGAGTCTCCCCTCGTAGGACTTTGCAAACAGTCGCACTCAGCCGAGGTCCAGAGCCAGACCCCCCCCTTCCGACCAATGTCGAAACGCCGAATTAAAAAACAACCCTCCTTGGGTTTCGACGGTTTTGCTGTGGAAAACGTGACGTGCCCACACCAAAAAGCAACGGACTTCCTGGGGTCTCGGGGTTGGGTTTCTTGTGGAAGGTCTTTCTTGTTGACTGGCCTCCACTGTAGGGAGGGAGGAGGGCCTCAAGAGATTGCAGAAGACCTACCAGGCAGCACTTGGCACGCTAACGCGCCCAACTCGTGCAGGCACGGTGGCGGATCACCACGGATGGCAACGGCCAGCGTCAGGCGCTCAAGTACAAGAAGACGGACGAGGTACTGCCTGAACCTTCGGACGCTGAGCGACGTGTTCCACGGACGGACTGCGCTGTGGGCTACGTCAAGGACACCTACTCCATCCCGGGCATGCCCCGAGTGAGTTACGTCGCGCGGCTGAAACCGCGGGTGCACCACGCCAAGGCCGGAAACATCAACAACGCCCTCTACAACGTGGGCGCCCGGGGGCAGTACGCCGCCATCTTCGACAACGACATGCAGCCACACCCGATGTTCCTCACCGCCACGCTGCCGCTCTTCTTCGAGGAGCGGGAAGAGGAGGACGCCGAGTGCCCTTACACAGATGACCCCGACGCCAACGGGGTGGCGTATGTGCAGACGCCACAGTACTTCAGGCCCACCTGGCTCATGTCGGAGCGCGGCGATCCTCTCTCGCACGCCAATGCCGCCTTCTTCGACTCGGGGCTGCTCGGCATGGACGGCTATGACTCTGCCATGTTCGTGGGCACAAACTGCGTCTGGCGGCGCGAGGCGCTGGACTCGGTGGGCGGGGTCCAGTACGGCACTGTCTCGGAGGACTACTGGACAGGCTACACCGCGCAAGCCAAGGGCTGGAGCTCCGAGGAGGTAAAGGTACCGATGCCCCTACCTTCGGCTCGTTTTCGCCTTCTTGGGCCTCCTGGGAGGCCCTCGACGCCACCGCTGGGCTCGCATCGAAGTTGTGGTCAGGACGCATCCCGGGAGAAGTCCCGGGAGCAGCGCTGTTGGTACGTTTTGGTCTCCCCAGGAACGCCGCCTACATGCGCAAGGACCGCCAGGGCCCCAAGGAGCACAGGTTCCGGCTCTCCGAGGGCAAGGTGCCCGAGAGCGTGGCGGCATCGATGGCCCAGCGCAAGCGCTGGCACAAGGGCTCCGTGCAGCTCTTCCTGGGAGCAGCCTACACGAAGGACCCCGAGTGGGTCCCCCCGCCCGCGCGCACACCCGAGCGCCCTGTGCCGGGCCGCGTGCGACGCTACCGCCAGGCGCATTACGCCCTGCTCCGCCTGGCGTGGCTCAACGTGTTCCCGCCGCTGTTCTACACCGCACTCGTCATCGGCAGCCTCTGGAGCAACACGCTGTGGCTCTACCTGAACCCCCTGGCATCCTACGTCATCATGATACCCTTCATGCTGCTGGCCAGCTTCGTGCCTAGCCTGGGCGACATCACGGTTCCGACAGAGCAGATCATGTCGAGCCTGCCAGAGTACTTCACGTATGCACCCGTGCGGCTGGTGAGCACGTTGGAGGTATTCTACTGCAAGATCTCCGGGAGGGTCGCGGACTGGGGCAATACTGGCGGCATCAAGAGGGGCTCCTGGAACGAAGTTCCGATCCTGCTCTTTGTGGTGGCAATATCTGTGGGCCTCGTGCGATCCGTGGTCTACTTCTTCTTCTTCGAGGAAGAGTCTGTGCTGTCCGAGGTCATGCCGATCTGGGCCTTCGCTTGCTACCTGCTTCTCGTCTACTGGAACACGGCGCGCGTCAGCATCCAGGAGTGCCTCGAGTGGGGGTACGATTCGCTCTGTGGGGCCCTGGTCGCCCACTGGCTCCTGGTTCCGGGCATCATGGCTGCTACTGTTTTGATCCAGTGGAAGGAAACGAACGATTGGAAGTGCAGTTGATCCAGTGGAAGGAAACGAACGATTGGAAGTGCGGTTGAGCGGAGTTGGCATCTGAGGCACGATTCCGGATTGCAGGTGAACATATTGCAGGTGAACAGAAAGCGCGCACCGCTGCACACCGGGGCAACTTCCTGCCTAGACCGTATTCCTCTTGCCTCCACACGTGCCGAATGGTTTATCTCTTCTGGCACCGCTCTGTGTGCTTTATAACTTTCGAGTCTCAGAAATGCTTCTCTCCCTCTTTACCTGTCCCGTGCAACGATGCGCGATGACCCATAATCTAAAACATCCCTCAGCCCTCTCCATACGTGCTAGGGTAAAACACAATTGTGCTCTAGACCGGGCTGTGATAGCCGTCGAATTCAGTCAACTTCTTTGACCGCGACGTTCAGGGTTGGTGATCGTAGTACGCCGAGCCTGAGCACTCCTCCTCCTCCTCCTCCTCCTCCTCCTCCTCCTCCTCCTCCTCCGTATCAGCCCTCTCCTTCTCCTTCCTCTCGTTCACGGGCCCTGCGCGTAGCGACAGAGACCATGATCGAAGATGCCTACGGCGAGTCATTTCCACCCCCTGCCTCTGGACGCGCATGTGTCGTGCAATGTCGAGCGAAAGCGCGACAGCGCTAGTGGACTGCACTTTCCCGCCAGTTTTAGGCTTTGGGGATACCGCTGGGGGCCGTCTTGGGGCCCTTCGATGCTGTCTTGTGGCTCCCTTGGACCGTCGTAGGGCTCCTTGGGGGGCATTTCGGGCCGTCTTGGGGCGATACTGGGTTGTCTTGAACGCTCTTAAGAGAGAATCCGGCAGTCGCTGAATAATCGAATTCTTTCCTATTGAGGCCTTCCTGTGGTGTCTGGGTCTTCGTGATCTTTGGGGCCTCTTGGACCGTTTCGAGGCCATCTTGGGGTCATCTTGGGTCCTCGTGGAGGCATCATGAGCATAGTTGGAGGCCATCTTGCACACGTTGGGTAGACTTGATGGCGAGACGGCCTCTCTTGGACGCCCTATCGCAGCCATCTTGGACGCAATAGCCACGGGTTGTACATTTTACGGTCCTTTCCCGAAGGCCAGCGGGTCGTGCCGAAGACCACCAGAAACTTTTTGGAAGGGCCGACAAGGGCTTAAAAGCCTGGCCGGTCAAGCACTCCTCTGACAGGCTACGGTGGCGGCGGATCCCCTGGCCTTTGGCCTATATTGCCACCTTGCCGGGGTCGTGGATCGCCGGCCTCTTGGAGGCCTCTTGTGCGGCGTCCTGGGGACCTCTCAGGAGCCTCTCGGGCGCCTCTTGGGAACCTCTTAGACGCGTCAAGGGGGCCTCCGTCCCTCCTTGCTGTTCTCGATGTTCCTCGGGCTCCTCGCGGTCGTTGTGGCGCTCGCGGCGGTGTTCTGGCTTATCGCGGTCGTCTTCGTGGCGCTCGTGGAGGTGTCCCAGGGTGTAGGGGAGAACTTGGTGAGGTCAAAAAACAAATCTTGGGGGTTTGCTGACCGTCTTGGGGGCCATCTTTGGAGGAAGATTCCCTTGGGCCTGGTTCGAGTTTCCCTTCTTTGGGACTCTCTTGGGGCCTCCTTGGGGGCCGTGTTGGGCTGGTCTTGGGGGTATTACGGCCCATTTTGGGCGCTCACACGACCGAAAAGGCGAGCATCCGAAATCCATGCGAAGCTATATATTTGGTCTCGCAGTCCGGCCCCCAGGGCTTCCGCAACGGCAAGAGAGGCCCCGAAGAGGGTGCCAGGGCGGGGGCGCCTGGGGCCATCGTAAGGCACGACGGATCTTTGGATTCCCAGTCAGGCTTCCCAGGTCTCTGAATACAGTCGGGGCGCTGAAGAAGGAAATCTATTCGTTCGAGAGGGGCTCCGTGTTCCTTGATCGTTTCGCAGCTTGCCTTAGGTAGCCCCCAGGTTTTCGATGGGAAATCGAAGTTTAACATCGGAAAAATGGGCCTCGTTTCTTATTCAGGGTTCCTCAGGACAACGTCCCGACTGTAGGTCCGGCGGGGCACCTGGGAGCGCCCGAGAGCGCCCGTGAGCTGAGGGTCTAGGGCATTGGAGCCAGGGAAGAAAAAAACCGCCCCGACCCGATACTTGGCATTTACTCAACGGCCCTGGGCGTGTCTTAAGCAGCCTTGCCCTGTTCGATTCCTTCTTTGGGTGCGTTTGCTAAACAGCCTCGCTTGTCGGGGTGGTTCGCATGGGGGTGTTTTTTTGCCTTCGGTTGGACGGGTTGAAATCATGTGCACCGTTCAAGAAAATTGGAGACCTGAAGGCACTCCACTGAGTGCCCACGGCACGGAGGCGGATCATTTACCATTTGGCTCTATGGCCGGATGCAGTGCCCAAAGCGGCTCTTGGTACAGCCAGCCGAGGCGGTAGCCGCCAACAGTTCTTGGTAAAATGAGTGCCAGCCTCCACTCCCGCTCCGATCATCCCTCCTCGCTGTTCTCCCCCCCTTCCTCCTCCTCGTCCTCATCCTCGTCCTCGTCCTTTCCTTCTCCTCCTCCTCCTTCTCCTCCTCCTGCTCCTCTTCCTCCTCCTCCTCCTCCTCCTCCTCCTCCTTCTCCTCCTCCTTATCGCATTTCGAGGCGTGTCGAGAGGGCGGGCTGGGCGTTCCGCCTGAGACCTGCCTAACATGTCTGATCCAGAATCGTAAGTTCGGCAAGACCTTCACGGATGGAGGACGGGCGGTTATCTAAATGTGGCTGTCGCCTCAGTGCCGCGCACATTCGTTCAACAGTTTGCGGAGGCTTCACGGACGGAGGGTGGCCCGTCTGTGCATGTGGCTCTCGCTTTAGCGCCGCGCACATTCTTTTAAAACATTTGCGAGAGTTTTGGTTTTGGTGGGCGGGCCGTTTTCAAACTGTGGATCTCGTCTCAGCGCCGTGCGCATTCGTTTTCAACGTTTGGAGAGTTTTCAAGGATGGAGGGGGGACCGTTTTCAAAATGTGGCTCTCGCTCCAGCGTTGTGCGCATTCTTTCTAATAGTTTACAGGAGTTTCACTGATGGAGGGCGGTTCCTTTCAACATGTGGTTCTCGCCTTCGCGCCGCGCACGTGCGTTCGAAAAGGTTTGCAACAGGTTGAAGGAGATTTATCGTACGTCCCAGGACGGATCTCCCGGCACGAGTACGGGTTGTCAGGGCGTAGCAATCACGTCGGCTCGCGGTTTTAAGCTCCCAGGAACTGTGTTCTGGTGCGGTCCAGGATCGTCAGGACGCAACAGTAATAATGATTCGCGGTGTTGCAATCCCAGGAATGGTGCTCTGGCACGATTGAGGATTCTCAAACGGTTGTCTTCCCACGGGGCATCTCCCGCAGTGAGAATACGTTATTGCAGGGACCTGTGGACAAGGAACTTGGGGGGGAGGGTTTACTGCAGCATCGTTGATGAGTCTGGGGCTTGCATCATATCTGATCATACAAGGAGGACAAGCAGACACAACCCGAATGGGACGAGAGACTGGCACATAATGCGGCAGATGGCGCAAGACGTGATGGAAGCAATGGGCACAACAGTGCAGACGAGGATGGATCCTTGACCAAGTACTCAGAGGGCAAGATGACCAGGAAACCCGCCGTCAAGGGCGCGTTACCATCACCATCCTCTCAGCTGGAGACATCTGTCGCTAATTAACGTTCGTGTCCGATGAGGGTCGCGCGAGCCTTTGGATTTAATGTGAGCTTAGTCTAGTTCGAGGATCCCGCCGTGTTAGGGCGCGTCACTCAGTCAGTCAGTCCCCCTGCTCCTCACTCTTCTCTTCTCCCCCCTTCTGCTCCTCTTCTTCCTCCGAATAAGAAAACACGGGACAGACATAAAACGTTCCGCGCTCCGAGCGGATTTCTTCGATCTGCGCTGACCTCCTCTGGCGGCGCCTCTGGCGCCGTCCATGGCGCGTTCCGCGCGCCAGGGAGCGGGCTCCAGCACGGATCCAAGAAATCCGCGCGGACCTCTGACAGTTCATGGTTACAGTGGAAAGCCATGCCAAGAAACGGTTCCCTGTGGAAGGTCTTTCTCGTTGTCGGTATCCTGCTGTACCTCTCACGCCGTGCCCTGCGTGGCCCCGATGCACCCATCAGAAATCTTAAGAATAACGTGAATTCTCGTGGGCTCCAGACTTCGCTCAAGAGCACAAAACATCTGCACTGGACCCTGGGCGTTCTCTTGGAGCTCCTGTTTTCCGCGGGACGTTCGTATACCTGGACCTGGACCCCTGGTCAAGAAAACGCTTGGAGTGAAGTCGGTTGTCTTAGCGTAGAATGTTCTCGACACTAAGCTGGGGTGTAACCGTGGTGCTCGGCGTGGAGCTCCTCGCGAGGGGGTGCCCCGGCTCGCGGCTCGGGCGGTGTGCCTAGCGCAGGCTCTCCGCCGTGGTGCCCCGCCTGCATCCCCCGGGGCGCTTCCCTCTGCTGGCGCCCGCGCTCGTGCCCCGCCTCTCGCTGGGTCGCGAGTGCCTCGCCCGTGCTCGAAGAGCCGCGCCGAGTGCCTCGCCCGTGCTCGAAGAGCCGCGCCGGGCGTTCGCCGCCGAGGGCCTCGCCGTCGAGGGCCTGCCGCTTCGCCTCCTCCAGCTCCTCCTCTGGCCCTTCATCCCCCTCCGCCGCACCGCCCTCGCTTCTCGCTCGCCCCTCGCTCCTCGCTCCTCGCTCCTTCTCCATCCCCACCCCAGCGCCCGCGGTAGCGCCAGTTCTCCCCCCCCAGCGCCAGCAGTAGCGGATGGCCGGCGGAAGCTGGCTGAAGTACGAACACAGCCCAGGTGCGCGGGCGGAGGCCGGCGGGCGGCTGGTGTCTTCGAGAGAGGACAGGGGTTCAGGGGCTCGGGAGCGGGCCCCGCGGCAAGGGCTCCAGGCGCGGAGCACAGCGCGACGCGACCGTCCTCGCGGACACCGTCGTGTCGTCGAAGCTCCGTGGCCGCTCCAGGGGCGAGAGGGGCCCCCCTGCGGTGGCGGCACCGTCGGCGCGAGGTCCCGCGCGGGTGCCTGCCCGGGCGTGCTCTGCGCCATGCTGCGCGCCTTCGCCTCGCTCGGGGTCCTGGTCACGCTCCTGCGCGCCTGCCCCCTGAGGAGCAGGGGTGCGTGATGTACGACCCAGGAACGCCCAGAGTTTCGAGATTCCCTGCTGCTCTGCACGGGCTCCAGCCACGAGGGCCGCTGGACGCTCTGGAACTCCTGCTCCGCATGCGGAGCCAATCTGGGCGTGACGTCACAGTCGTCCTGCCAGCGCCCCCGCGTGCTGCAGAGGCTCGGGGAACAGCAAGGGCAGGCGCGGAGGCATCCGAGTGCACGGCCCCTTCCTGTGGTCTCTTCCTCTGGGGGCGGGGTCGCCCTCTCCTGCTTGCCTGCCGTGCCGTAGGTGCAGCTACCGCTCCTCCTCCCCTCACTCGCCCTCGTCGTCGTCGTCGTCGTCGTCGTCGTCGTCGCCGCCGCTGTCGCCGCCGCCGCTGCCGTCGTCGTCGTCGTCGTCGTCGTCGTCGTCGTCGTCGTCGGAAGAAGAAGAAGAAATGGAAGCGGAGGAGGAGGAGGAGCAGGAGGAGTAGGACCAGTGTAAACCCAAGATGCGTCAGCAGCGCTGCAATACGTCTCCCTCCAAGTACTCTCGTCATGGGTCTCTACAATAATCAGTTTGCATTGCGGGAGTTGGTTCATTAGAAGGCAAGCGCCTGGGAATCCTCAATCGTGCTAGAACCATTCTTGGGACTTCAACGCCGCGTATCAATGTTACTCGTGCGTCCTAGCAGTCCAAACTCGTGCCAGAAGACCGTTCAAGGGACTTCAACACCATGAATGAACGTGACTGCTGCGTCCTGAGAATCCCAAGCCGCGTCAGAACAGCGTCCCTGGGTCTTCAATCGTACGAGCCCTTGACACCGCTGCAAACTTTTACGACGAGGGTGCGCGGCACTGAGACGTGAGCCACATGCTGAAAAGAAACCGCCCTCCATCCTCGAAGCTGTTGCACACGTTTAAGACGAAAGTGCGCGGCGCTAAGTCGCAACCCTCATTTTGAACTCCACCTGTCTTCCATCTTTGAGCTTGAGCTGCGAGACGAAAATGCTCGGCGCTACGGCAAGAGCCACATTTAGAACACCACACGCCCTCCATCCGTGAAGCTGTTGCAAATTCCAAGCTGAAGGATCATACAAGGTCGGGAAATCCCAGGCAAAACGCCAGGGCCCCTGGCACGTCTAGGGGTGCGACATGGGTCAGTTATATGTGTATATATATATATACACAAGACTGCAGTGGCGCTTCGCGCCATGCACCTTGGTCCTTGAAGTTTGGTATGCAGGCGAAATAGCAGGAAGGTCAAGCCGACAATTTAGCGATATCTCCTGGTTGCCTTTTCTGGCATCGCCGCTATAATAATGTTATTCGTTATCCTTCCTCCATGCTTTTTTTTCCTTATTTTCGCCATGCCCTGCGCATTCTCCCCATCCTCCTCAGCTCTTTTTTGCGGAGGCTCCTCCTTTGAGAGCCTCTAGGGGCCTCACAAAAGTTGTTTCAGGCCTTCTTAAGGCCTTCTGGAGACCTCTTGGGCGTATTCCGGGGGCCTCCGGGGGCTTCCTCGGGCCACCCTGCCTCCAACCGCGGTCTCCCTGAACGACCGAATCACGATTTGGAATTCTTCGGAGGGTGTCTTTGGGCCATCTTGGGCCGCCATGGGGCTCTCTGAGGGCCATCTTGGACCCGTGTTGTGCCGTTTTGGGGCTCTCTTGGATTGCCTGGAAGCCCTTTCGGATGGTTGTGGGGCGATGTTGGAGCCTCCCAGGCGGCTTCGGACGCCCAGAACACCGCCGTCTTGGAGCGTCGGGAAGCCGAAAAGAGGCGAACCCTAAAATCAACCAAAACCCACAGAAAAGATATGATCTTTGCCTCGGGGGCCTTCTTGGGAGTGCTCTTGGAGGCCTCTTTGGGGCCGTCCTGGAGGCCTCTTGGGCCATCTTGAGGTCACGTCGGTCACTCTTGGAGCGCTCTTGTGCTGTCTTGGGGGTCTCTGGGACGTCTCCGATGACCCCCTGATCGCCCCAGGTGTGCTGGGAAGGCTTGGCAAAACGCCATGTGAGGCCCGGTGGCCGCTTCGAGGCCCGTCTGGAGGGTCCCAAAGCCCCAGATCCCGGGAGTCCGGTTTTGGGGGGGGGGGATGGGTTTCCCCCCCCCGGGGCTTATAAAAATATAGGAAGAGGAATATATATATATATATATATATATATATATATATGAGAGGGGAACGTAGTGAGGAGGAGCCGGCGGATGAGGAGGAAGGGGGGTTGGAGGAGGAGGAGGAGGAGGAGGAGGAGGCGGACGACGACGATCAGCAACAACTGGAGAAGGAGGACGAGGAGGAGGGCAAGGAGGAAGGAGGTAGGGAGGAACGGAGGGAGGGAGGGAGGGAGACGATAGGAGTGGAGGCAGGACAAGGGGGAGGAGAAGAGGGAGGAGACGAACGATTTCCACGACGACGACGACGGACGACAGCGACGGACGATGACGATAACAGCTGCGACGGCTGATGACGGGCGACGACGACGACAGCGGACGGACGGATGGAGGGACGGACGGGCGGCGGCGACGACGACGAGACGACGACGACGCAAACGACAGCGCAATCGACGACCACGACGACGCAAACGACGACGCAATCGACGACGACGACTCAATCGACGACGCAATCGACGACGACGACGCAATCGACGACAACGATGACGATGATGATAACAACTGCGACGGCCGACGACGGGCGACCCCGACGACGATGACGGACGCACGGACGGACGGGCCAGGGCGACGATGTCGAGACCACGACGTAACCGACGATGTAATCGACGACGACGGCGACGCAATCGACAACGTAATCGACGACGCGACCGACGACGCAATCGACGACGATGACGGCGAAATCGACGACGGTGACGCAAACGACGACGCCATCGACAACGACGACGCAGACGACGACGCAATCGCCGACGACGCCGACGACGACGGACAATGACGATAACAACAGCGATAGCTGATAACAGGCGACAGCGGCGAGGATGACGGTTGGACGGACGGACGGACGGGCGGCGGCGACGATGAATAGACGACGACGGCACAACCGACGACGCCATCGACGACGACGCAATCGACGACGCAATCGACAACGATGACGGCGACGACGACGACAGCGGAATCGACGACGACGACGACGACGACGGACGCACGGACGGACGGACGGGCGGCGGCGACGATGACGAGACGGCGACGACGCAAACCACGACGCAACCGACGTCGACGACGCAATCGACGACGCAATCGACGATGTTATCGACGACGACGACAGAATCGACGGCAGAATCGACGACGACCACGACGACGACGATGACGGAGGGACGGACCGACGGACGGACGGCGGCGGCGGCGGAGACGACGACGGCGCAAAAGACGACGCAACCGACGACGACGACGACGATCACGCAATCGACGACGCAGCCGACGACGCAATGTACGACGACGGCGACGACGGCGGCCACGACAACGACGACGATGACGATACCAACTGCGACGGCTGATGATGGGCGACGACGGACGCACGGGCGGGCGGACGGGCGGCGGCGACGATGACGAGACGGCGACGACGCAAACCACGACGCAACCGACGTCGACGACGCAATCGACGACGCAATCGACGATGTTATCGACGACGACGACAGAATCGACGGCAGAATCGACGACGACCACGACGACGACGATGACGGAGGGACGGACCGACGGACGGACGGCGGCGGCGGCGGAGACGACGACGGCGCAAAAGACGACGCAACCGACGACGACGACGACGATCACGCAATCGACGACGCAGCCGACGACGCAATGTACGACGACGGCGACGACGGCGGCCACGACAACGACGACGATGACGATACCAACTGCGACGGCTGATGATGGGCGACGACGGCGACGACGGCGACGGCGATGACGGACGGACGCATGGACGGACGGGCGGGCGGCGACGATGTCGAGACTACGGCGACGATGCACACGACGACGCAATCGACGACGACGCAATCGACGACGCAGTCGACGGCGCAACCGGCGACGCTGTCGACGACGGCGGCGACGCAATCGATGGCGACGACGACCACGACGACGACGGCGGACGGACGGCGACGGACGGCGACGGCGGCGGACGACTACGATCACAACTGCGACGGCTGACGCCGGGCGGCGACGACGGGGCCACGGACGGACGGACGGACGGCGGCGACGACGACGACGCAAACGACGACGCCATCGGCGACGCAATCGCCGACGGCGGCGACGCCATCAACGACGCGACCGACGACGTCAGCGACGCCGTCGCAAGCGGCTACGACGGCGACGTCGGCGGCCACGACGACGACGACGGCGACGACGACGACGACGACGGCGGTGACGATGACGGACGACAGCGACGGACCATGACAGTGACAACTGCGACGGCTCATGACGAGGGACGGTGACGATGACGATGACGGACGGACGCACGGACGGGCGGCGGCGACGATGCCGGGACGACGACGACGCAGCAGACGACGCAACCGACGACGACGACGCAAACGACGACGTAATCGACGACGTAATCGACGACGCAATCAACGACGATGACGACCACGACGCCGAAGACAACAACGACGACGACGGACGACGACGACGGACGATGACGATAACAAGCGCGACGGCTGATGACGGGCGACGACGACGGATGACGACGGCGGACGGACGGACGGACGGATGGACTGGCGGCGGCGACGATGACGAGACAACGACGACGCAGTCGACGACGACGCACACAACGACGAAATCGACGACGGCGACGAGCACCACGATGACGACGACGACGGATGACGACGACGATGACGATACCAACTGCGACGGCTGATGACGGGCGACGGGGATCACGGACGGATGGACGGACGGACGGGCGGCTGCGACAATGACGAAAATGACGAAACGACGACGACGCAAACGACGCAATCGACGACGTCGGCGGCGACGCAAACGACGACGCATCGACGACGTCGGCGGGCCGACGACGACCACGTCGACGACGACGACGACTGATGACGGCGACGGCTGATGACGGGCGACGACGGCAGACGACCACGACGGACGGATGGACGGACGGACGGGCGGCGGCGACGATGCCGAGACGACGACGGCGCAAACGACGGCGCAATCGACTACGACAACGATGCGAACGACGACTCAATCGGCGACGGTGGCCACGACGGCGACGATGGCGACGACGGACGACGACGACGCACGATGACGATACAACTACGACGGCTGATAACGGGCGACGATGGCGATGATGACGGACGGTCGGACGGATGGGCTGAGGCGATCTCGACGCAAACGACAACGCAACCGACGACGACGACGCAAACTACGACGCAAGCGACGACGACGCAATCGACGACAGCGACGACGATGGTAACTGCGTCGTCTGATGACGGGCGACGACGACGACGACGAGCGGCGGCGACGATGACGAGACGACGGCGACGCAAAGGACGACGCAACCGACGACGACGACGGCGACGCAATCGTCGAAGACGACCGCGACGACGAAGTCGACGACGGATGACGACGACGGACGGATGGACGGACGGACGGGCGGCGGCGACGATGCCGAGACGACGACGGCGCAAACGACGGCTCAATCGACTGCGACAACGATGCGAACGACGACTCAATCGACGACGGCGGCGGCTACGACGACGACGACGACGGCGACGACGGACGACGACGACGAACGATGACGATACAACTACGACGGCTGATAACGGGCGACGATGGCGATCATGACGGACGGACGGACGGATGGGCTGAGGCGACTTCGACGCAAACGACAGCGCAACCGACGACGACGACGCAAACGACGACGCAAGCGACGACGACGCAATCGACGACAGCGACGACGATGATAACTGCGTCGTCTGATGACGGGCGGCGACGACGACGAGCGGCGGCGACGATGATGAGACGACGGCGACACAAAGGACGACGCAACCGACGACGACGACGGCGACGCAATCGTCGATGACGACCGCGACGACGAAGTCGACGACGGACGACGACGACGACGGACGGATGGACGGACGGACGGGCGGCGGCGACGATGCCGAGACGACGCCGGCGCAAACGACGGCGCAATCGACTGCGACAACGATGCGAACGACGACTCAATCGACGACGGCGGCTACGACGACGACGACGGCGACGATGACGAGACGACGGCGACACAAAGGACGACGCAATCGACGACGTCGATGGCGACGCAATCGTCGATGACGACCGCGACGACGAAGTCGACGACGGACGACGACGACGGCGGCGGCGTCGGTGGCGGCGGCGGCGGCGGTACCGACGACAACAACGCCGACTACGGACACGACGATCACGATAGCAACCGCGACGGCTGATGGCGGGCTGCGACGACGAGGCGACAATGACGAGACGGCGGCGCCGCCAATGACGACGCGTTTGCCGACGACGGACGACGCACATGACGACTCCGCCGACGACGACCACGACCACGACAACGACGACGATGACGATAGCAACTGCGGCGGCTGTTGACGGGCGGCGACGGCGACGACGACGGACAGATGGACGGGCGGACGGTTGGTGGCGATGATGGTGAGGCGGCGACGATGACGCAAAAGACGACGCAATCGACGACGATGCAAAAGATGGCGCACTTGACGACGACGGCGACGACGACGACGACGACGGACGACGAGGGTTGACGACGGACGTCGGCGGTGACGACGGACGATGACGGACGATGACGGCGACGAGGACAAGGACGGCGACGAGGATACGGACGAGGACAACAGCAGCACCGCGACGACGGACGACAGCGGACGACAATGCACGACGACGGCGACCACGACGGCGGCGACCACGACGACGACGATGCCGATAACATCTGCGACGGCTGATGACGGGCGATGGCGCCGACGATGACGGCGGAACGGACGGACGGGCGGCGGCCACGATGACAAGGCGACTGTGACGCAAACGACGGCGCATTCGATGGCGACGACGACGCCGACGACGGCGACAGCGACAGCGACGAGGACGACGACGACGCCGACGGACGACCGCGCCGACGACGACGACGACGACGACGACGACGACGAACGACGACGACGGACGATGTCGGCGGCGACGGACGACGACGGACGACGAGGAAAATGACGACGACGAGGACAATGTTGACGGCGACGACGGAGGACGTCGACGAGCAGCACCGTGACAACGACTACGACTACGATGGCAGCGTTGATGACGACGACGACGACCAAGACGGCGGCGACGACGACGACGATGACGATAAGAACTGCGACGGCTGATGATGGGTGACGACGACGACGATGACTGACGCACGGACGGACGGGCGGCGGCGACGATGATGAGACGACGAAGACGCAGTTCACGACGTAATCCACGACAACGGCCGCGACGCAAGCGTCGACTCCGACGGACGACCACGACGACGACGACGTCGACGACGGTCGACGACAATCGACGATGACGGCGACGACGGACGATGACGGTGACGAGGGCAAGGACGACGATGACGACGACGACGACGATAACGACAACGACGACGGAGGACGTCGACGCGCAGCACCGCGACGATGGACGACGACGGACGACGGCGGCCGACGACGACCACTACGAAGACGACCACGACGGCGACGGCGATGACGATAACAGCTGCGACTACTGATGACAGGTGGTGACGGCGACGATCATGACGGACGGACGGATGGAGGGACGGGCGGCGGCGACGATGGTGAGACGACGAAGACGACGCAAACGACTACGCAATCGACGACGACTAGAACGACCACGACCACGACCACGACCACGACGACGAAGGACGACGACGGACGACGACGGACGACGACGGACGATGACGGCGACGAGGCCAAGGACGGCGACGGAAGACCATGGACGATGACGGCGACGAGGCCAAGGACGACGACGACGGAGGACGTCGACGCGCAGCACCGCGACGACGGACGACGACGGACGGCCGCAGACGACAACGCACGACGACGACGACCACGACGGCGGCGACGATCACCACGACGACGACAGCCACGGCGACGGCGACCCCGCCTCCGCGGCAGGACGCGGGGGCCGACGCGGCAGCGGGCGCGCGGCAGGCCCGCGGCTCTCGTCGTCGTCGTCGTCGTCGTCGCCGTCAAAGTCGTCGTCGTCGCCGTCAAAGTCGCCGTCGTCGGAGTCGGATTCGTCGCGGTCGTCGTCGTCGTCGTCGTTGTCGTTGTCGTCGTCTTCGTCGTCTTCGTCGTCGTCGGTAGACAGAGGGAATCATGAACATGCAGACGACGGACGCGCAGGGTGGCGTGGGGCGGCAAGGCGAATCCACTTACACATTTTGAGCAGCATTCGGTTCGGAGAGGGGCTCGGATGTGGGGCCCCAAGCAGAGACTCTCGGTCTACCCGAACGTTGGGGGAAAGCAGGGTCCGCCCCTTGCTTCGGTTTTCCCACAGCAGGGCGAGGGGGAAAATGCGGGCTGTGGTCCTGAGCACCCCGGAACATTTTTCGCTTGTTTTTCTATGAAAGTGACAGTTCGTACTCTGCCTGCCAACTGTCTGTCAGTTTGTGCAGGAGGGCTTCGTCTGCATCTCCGCCTCCCGTGTCCTGACTCTCCCCTCCCCCCACATACTATGATGCGTGCCTGGCCCGGGCACGTCGCACTCCATGTGGCGCCGTGCTGTTCACGACCGTGTACTTCGGGCCGGCGTGCCCCATTTACACTTGCCCCGTCGTCGCCTTCTCCTATCATCGTCGTCGTCGTCGCCGCCGCCGCCGCCGCCGTCGGCACCGTCGTCGTCGTCGTCGTCGTCCTCCTCCTCCTCCTCCTCCTCCTGTTAGCCTTTTGTAGCGCCAGTTTTGTGCTCGTGTCCGCCTCCTCCCTTGATCGCCCTCCCCCCTTCGCTGCCCTCGGCCCCATCGGCTTGCCCGTCGGCCCCCTTCGGGTCCCCGTGGCCCCCTGGCCCGCTCGTCGGCTCGTTCGTGGCGAGGCCTCTCGCCGTCTTGCTGTGCCGTAGCGCCGCACCCTGAACTGTTGGTAGATCGTTCGCGTGTGCGAGTGGGTCTGCTCTAACTTTGCAACTCGCAACGCGTAGTGTACTTCCTCTGGCGTAACATCGAACATTGCCTATCAGCTGCGTAATCCTCCTCATCCTCCTCCTCCTCCTCCTCCTCCTCCTTCTCCAGTTAGCCGTTACTCGTCCACATCATCGTAGCCGTCTCTGGTCTCGCCCCAGTCTTCTGCTCGGGGGGCGCCGGCTATATACCTGCACCGGTCCCGGCCAGGCCGCTTCTGGGTCTGGTCCTGGCCTGGGCAGGATCGGTGCAGGTGTGCGGTTGGCTCCCTCCTGCCTGTTGTGTGGCGTCATCCTGGCATGTGTCCCTGTCCTCGCCCTCCTGCTGGGACCTGGCCCCCAAGCGCGGGCCTCGCCACGTCTCGAGTCTTGAAGTCCTGGGGTCTCGTTCTTCTGCCCCGCTGGCGTCGGGGTGGAGGCGTGAATTCCGTCGCGCCCCGAAGTTGGGCGCCGAGGAGGAGGAGGAGGAGGCGGAGGAGGAGGAGGAGGAGGAGGAGGAGGAGGAGGAGGAGGAGGAGGAGGAGGAGGAGGAGGAGGAGGAGGAGGAGGGGGACGAGGACAGGAGGAGGAGGAGGAGGAGGAGGCGGAGGAGGAGGAGGAGGAGGAGGAGGAGGAGGGGAGAGGAGGGAAAGGAGGGAGGAAAGGGGAGGAGGAGGAGGGGAGGAGGAGGAGGAGGAGGAGGAGGAGGAGGAGGAGGAGGAGGAGCAGGGCCGCTGGGGTGGGGCGGGGGGCTTTGGGCGCGCGGCGCGGACCAGGCCGCGGCGAGGCAGCTCGACGACGTGTCGCTCTCGCAGGTCGAGACCCACGCGGCCATCGCGGAGGAGCGGGCGTCTGCTCTTTCCCCGCGATCCTCCTCTCTCCTCCTCCTCCTCCTCCTCCTCCTCACTCCTCCTTCTCCTCCTCCTCCTCCTCCTCCTCCTCCTACTCCTCCTTCTCCTCCTCCTCCTCCTCCTCCCTCCTCCTCCCTCCTCCCTCCTCCTCTCCTCCTCCTCTCCTCCTCCTCCTCCCTCCTCCTCCTCCCCTTCCTCTCCTCCTTCCTCCTCCTCCTCCTCCTCCGCCTCTCCTCCTCCCGCTCCTTGCTCCTCTTCTCCTCCTCCTATCCTCTCCCGTCCTCCTCGCTCGTCCGCGCCCCCCCCCCCTCCTCGCTCCTCGCCCCTCGCTCTTTGCTCCTCGCTCCTCCTCCTCCTGCAGGCTGCTGCCTTAGGTCCCGCTCGCTCCTCCATGCTCCTCGTGCTAACCCGTACTCCCTGCCGTTTCCGCTCGCTGGCAGCACCCCGGCATCGGAGGTGTGCGGCGGCTCGAGAGCGTCCCCGCCGTGGTCGCCGACGGGTCCGCCCGCGGCCACGTGCCGGATGCTCGCGCCTGGTTCCTGCTCGTCCCCCCTGCTGTCTTCTTCCCGTCTTTCTCTTTCCGCCCTTCCGCTCTTCTCTTCTCGTCTCTTCCTCGCTCCCCCGCCCTCGCTTTCCCTTTCTCCTCTTCCTCTCCCACCCCCTCCTCTTCCTATTCTTAGTCTTCTTTTGCCATCTTCTTTGTCTCCTTCCTCGGGCGCCAAGGTTCGCCAGACGTGAAGACCCCGTGATCAACGGCCGCCGTCACTGACACGTCAAACACACCTCTTTCTTCTTCTTATTGTTATGTTTCTTTTTCGTTACATTATTCCTCGTCTTCTTCTTCTTCTTATTCTCCTCCTCCTCCTGCACCCGCGATGCCATCAGTGGGTCGCTCCCCCCTCGGTCGCTCGTTTGATCTACCAAGGCCGCTCAGTAGGCCGTTGACCTCCCTTCTGGAGGCAGTGTTTGCATACACCGTCGTAGAGTGGCTAGGTGAGGGGCCCGGTGAGGATGTTGGACTTTCTCGAGGACGCTCCGCCTCCTCCTGCTCCTCCTCCTCCTCCTCCTCCTCCTCCTCCTCCTCCTCCTCATCCTCCTCCTCCTGCTCCTCCTCCTCCTCCTCCTCCTCCTCCTCCTCTCTCCTCCTCCTCCTCCTCCTCCTCCTCCTCCTCCTCCTCCTCCAACCTTCTCATCTTCCCTCTTCCCCTTTCCAGGAGTACGCGGCGGAGGCCAGCCAGCTGGAGACGAACGTCCGGATTGTCAACCAGGCGGCCTCTTTGCGCCGCCCTCGGCCCGCCAGTGGCAACTCCACCTCCGAGGAGGGAAGCACAGGCACAAGCACAAACAAACGCTGCTTCTCATGAAAGTATGAGAGGGTATGGGAGATTGGGGGGAAGAGCAAGATCCAGGACGTATGGGAACAGATGGGGAATCCTGGAGCTCGTGTAGAATTATTCAATCCCTTCGCTCATTCCGCCGGCCCATTTCGCATCACGGTGGCTGCATGGTGGTGTGCTCGTACCCATGGGGAAGGGTGGGGCAGGCAGGACTGTCCTCGAGGAGACCTTCGGAGATATGGCTCGCACCCTGCCGAAGGGTCTTGGGGGGCTCTTGGGGGCCTCTGGGGGCTCCCTGGGCGCCTCTTGGGGCCGAGAGCTCGACGTGTCTGTTCGGGTTCCTCCTCTGGGCCCCCTCTTCGGGCCATCCTGGGGTCGTCTTGAAGGCCTCTTGGGCCGTCTTAGGGCCATCTTGGGCCATCAGGGGCCCTCTTGGAGGCTTGTTGTATTGTTTTGGAGCGATCTTGGGGCCTCTTGGGCCGTCCAGGGCGGTCGGTAGCTCGAAAAAACGGTACCCTCAACATCGTCTGAAAACCCATGCAGCATCAGTGATTTGTGCGTCTTCGGGGTCTCTCGAAGTCCTCTTGGAAACCTCCTGGTGCGTCTTGGGTGCTTCTTGGGCCGTCTTGGGACTAACGTGGGCCATCTTGGAACGCTCTCCTGGAATTCGTGTAGACTTATGTGTGCCTCCCTTGGCCGAGAAGAGGGGCAAGCAGTACGACATCTCGAGAAGAGAAGGGGGCCTATCAGGGGATGCTTCCCCCGTTGATCTTAACCTCTGCGGCGTCATGAGACAGAAGCACGATTGGCCTTCCCAACCCTCACGGTTCGAACTGGCTCGGTGCATCATTGGTCGTGTCTTTTTCCCGATCGTGTCTTTTCCATGAAGAGGGATGTCGGAGAGTTGTTGCGAGTGGGTGTCCCCCCGAAAAATCCTAGGCCAGCATTGTACGCCATTTTTTATAGTAGGCTCTTGGTCATGGTTTGAAGGACCATCGGATTCCCACTCGCTACCCTATTCCTGAACCTTGGCTAAGCCCCAAGTCGTTCGACTCCTGAATGGTCAAATGATGTTGTAACGTTTCCCCGTGGGCATGTTCACCTCCACGAGCTCTGCTCTGTTCGAGGATGAGGGGTGATGACTCACAGAGGAGGAGGGGGACATGGGTGACTAGCAGAGGAAGAGGGGTACAGTAGGAGGAACACCGCGTGCCGTTGACGCCAAAACGGGAAGTTCTGAAGTTGTGGAGGTACGTCGGACTCCTCTAGGGACGTCTTCGTTGGCCGAAGGTCCTCAGAGGAGTCCCCGGTCCCCTCCTGTGGATATCGACGCCGTCACGAGTAGGTGTAGGGTGGAGTATTGCCTGCAGTCGGTCCGATCGCCGAGAGGGTGGCCGCCTGCAGCTCCCTTCCGACGTTGGCCATGAGCTCGGTCCAGCGCTGCTCGTCCTCGTCCTCCGCCTCCAGGTCGGCGAAATCCAAGAGATCGCCATCCATGATCTCGACCGCGTCGGCAGACTCCGCGCTGACTCCGTCATGAGTTTTGACGCAGCCCCGATGATGGAAGCTGCGCGGGGTGTGCGGCCTAATGGCAGCCCTCACGGGCGAGGCCTACAGGCGGTCCTCACCCCGGGGGCGTGGGTGGGCGGGGGGGGGAGGAAGGGAGAGGTGCTCGCGCTTCTCGAAGTGGCTCCTGGTGACGGTCCTGAGGCGGGATTCCTGAGAAGGGGATCCCGCAACGGCACACACTGTTCCGACTCGGAAGTCCCAGCAGTTCTCTCGGGCGAAGGTGGGCTCGGGTGTTTTGCCTTCCATCTGCCCCTCTTCCCCATTCGGGGAGGGGTCTGCCCCCCCTCCGCCCCCTTTTTGGACCTGGACGGGGGGCCCCGCGAGACGTTGGAGCGTCCAAGGTGGCCCAAGATGGCTCCAAGAGCGCCTCGGAGAGCCCAAGATAAGCTCCAAGATGGCTCAAGATACCCTAAGATTCCTCAAGATGGCTCCCAAGATGCTCCGAGAAGCCCCAAGACCGCTCCGAACGCGGCTCCAAGTGGCTAGAGAGCTCCCCAAGAAGGCCCCGAAGAGGCCCAAATCCTCCCGACAGTTAAGAGAATCACTATTGTTTGTGTTGTTTTCTCGTCTTTTCGCTTCCGATGGTCTTCTGAGGCTTCAAGATGGCGCCAAGAGGGCCCCAAGAGGGGCCCACGAGATCCCCAATACGGCCCCAAGAGCGCCCCAAGAGCGCCCCAAGAGGGGCCCAAGATGCGATTTTAGGCACTCTAGAATGGCGAGGCTAACTAAGGACCCCCCCTTGTTTGATCGATGTCCTCCAAGATGGCCTGAAGAGCGCTCCCAAGGAACCCAAGAGCGCCCCAAGAGGGCCCCCGAAGGCTCCCAGACGGCCGCAAGAGGCGCCCAAGATGCCTCCAAGAGGCTCCCAAGAAGCCCCCAAGAGGCTTCAAGAGGATCCCCGAGGCACCCAAGATGCCCCCCAGACGTTCCAAGAGGCCTCCAGAAAAACCCCAGGAGAAATGCGAGGAGACTCGTAGGTCCGTCCTTTTTTCCTCCTCCTCTTCCTCCTCCTTTTCCTTATCCTCCTCCTCCTCCTCCTCCTTCTGCTCCTCGTGCGGGACTCGTGAACACCCATGGGGCGAGTCTCGATACCACCACAGTACCAAACAACAAATCCCCACAACAACCATCATGAGGATCATGTGGCCCAATGGCCAGGTAGGCGGAGACCCCGCCAGGAGAATCGCAAAACTTGTGGAGGAAATGGCAACTGCATGCAAAACTGGTGGCCCACGAGTGGGCCTGGGCTCGGAGCCCCGCTGCCCCCGAGGGGGACTGGGGCCAGACTGCTCAGCGCTTGGCAACTTTACGACGTCTAGGTTTGGCCTCCTCATCTGCATCATCACTGGCGTTACGCTTGAACTCCAGCAGCTACTTAAGAAGTGGGCCATCAAGAGTATACTGAGCAGTGATGAAGAGGTCCTCGCACTTGATGCTGCAGCACGCTCGCAGGGCGCGGGTGAACTCGGGAGCCTTCTCCTCCTGCAGCATGACGGCCCACACCCAAGGGCGCCCGGCCTTCCACGTGGGGTGCCTCGGCTTGGCTCTGAACAGCTGCGTGTCGAGCTCGGCCACGCTGAGGTCCGACAGGTACTTGACGACTTTGGCATCACCCTCGGCCAGCTTGCCCTGAAGGGCACGGCCGATCTGCTCGAGCATGGCCTTCAAGAGGACGGAGCGCAAACCCCCGCCAAGGCTGTGAGGTGTGAGCTTGGCGTCCTCCATGTCAGACTCCTTCGCCTTGTGGAAGGCAGCGCGGCGCTCCTTCTCCTCTGACTTCCATAACGTGCGCAACTGCTCGAGCTCTTTCTTGGCATCATCTTTCTTGACCACGCATACGAAGGAAGCTCTATCCTCAAGGGTGGCAGCCCGACGATCAAGAGACACAACAATAGGAATGAGCTTGTTGACGACAGTCTTGGTCGTCGCATCCTTCGGGGAGGGTCCAGCACCACGAGCTTCTTTTGGTACCTCCGAACCAGCGGCCGCCTCTCCATCGGCAGCCTTTGCACGAAGGACCTCAAGCATATCTTATCGTACCCGCAACACACCACAAGAGGCTCGCTGCTGAGCCAAACTGTTACACAGGAAGATTGCTCTGAATACGTCTGTTCTTGCATAAATTGAAGTGCTTGGCGAAATGACATTGATCGGGAAACTTGATATTGCAATACTTGCACTGAAATGCCCAGGAGGCTATCTGCTCGGGGGTACGTTTCTTGTCGCGTGCTTTGATACGTTGTTGGACCCCTTTCAACCATACTTCCCATGGGGCTTTGGCACAATCGTATATATGGTTTGCATAACTTGCTAGCTGTCCACAATACCTGCAGGTGTAACTGTACCCAGTTTTGCTTTCTGTCTTTCGAGGGGCCCGTTTCGCTTTGGCTTGTGCTTGCTGAAGTTTGCGACGGTTCTTGACGGGCGGGGCCTCTTGGATCAGCACTGGGGATACAGGAACGAGAGGAGGAGGGTAGATCGTCGAAGCCGATTTCGATCTCACTCGAGTCCTCCTCGGAGCCTCCACCACCTGCTTTCCTCGAAGGCGACGTCGAATAACCGATACTGGGGAAGGAAGTGGGACAGCAGCAGCAGCTGGGCGCCGTAGAGATAATACCCCACGGCATCTGGCCACATGGGAGTCGTACGAAGCTCGATGCACCAAGGATCCACATTTTGAACAGGCCGAGGCGTTGCATATGAATCGCTGTCGGTCTGGACGCATCGTCCCAGTGCAGAAACGTACATGCTTGGGATACCCATTGCACGGAATAAGGTCTTGGCACTTTGGACAAACTCTCAAAGTACCTCCATACGCTGTGCCCGCTTCTGGGGCCTGTGCTGCGAGAGAAGGCCTCTCCTCGAGGGGTCGGTCGGCTTCTGGTGGCCGTGCCGACCTGAGACGCCCTCGGAGGTCTTGTTTCACAAGATCGCAAAGCTTCCTCCACTGCTGGCCATTCTCTTCGCGAGTCAATTGAAACCAATATTTGTGCCACTGAGGCTCGGGCTTGGAGCTGAACTTCATCAATACCTGAATTTGTTTCCAATACCAACTTCGTAATGTCATGCGTCTGCTGTCGGGCTCTAGAGTCCCAGGACCATCTCTGAGTTCGGCTCCAAGCATTCCTACTTCCCACCGCTCCCGAGAGTACCTCCCAAGATGGCCTAAATAGGAAAGGGCTCTGATGATGATCTGGGTCTCGATGAGGTCCAGGCCGAACCACCCATAGATTACGTCCATGGTGATGTGTTTTTCTTCCATTATACGAAGGGTGGTTCCACGAGCTCGATATGCTAGATATCTGATTCACCGGCCTACGAAAATTTGATATCGATCGATGTCCTTCTGGTGGAAAGCTCGGACCTCGGCCCCATACAGTAAACACCCAATAATTGACGCCTGGAATATGTGGCCTTGGACTCTGAGAGATAGTTTGGACGCCCCAAGCTGGTATCTGAGTTTCACCCAAACCCTGGACGCTGCTTGTATCCTCTTCGAAGTGTCGGTCCTCCATCCTCCGTCCGTATCTACCCACCCACCTAGTACTCGAACAGAGTGGTGAAAGCCAGCTGGGAGAGACTGTGAAACGTCGTACACCCCCGCTCTCATGTACTCGTCCTTGCCAGGATGGACCTTTTCTCATCGGTCTCCGAGTACTTTCCCAACTAGGCTCACCGTCTCCTGAAACTGCGGCATGGTGGTCCACGCGGACGTGTCGTCGGCGAAACCCATGACTTTGAAATCCACTGAATTCGTGGCCTCGCCGTTTCGCCGGTTGGTCCCGCGCCCAAGTGAGCACCGAAGAGACGGTGTCATCTTGAGTCCGGTGCCTGGCAATACCTCCTTCAGTACACGTAAGGAATAATTGTGGTAACAGTTGAACAACGTGCAAGAGCTGGCACATCCTTCTCGCAGTCCACGATATAAAAGATATGGATCCGATTCCCCGAAATGGAGACGAACTTGGTAGCTCGTCTCGCCGTGAAGTCTCCTGAAGATCGAAACGACGTTCGGTGGGAGCCCCTCCTTCAGCAAAGCACGCCAAAGAGGCTCTCGGGGAACGGTCGGATATGCTTTCTGAGTATCTGCAAGATACAATACTGCCTGACTGCTCTGAAACTTCTGATATGCTGTAGTCCAGGCGGCCTGGTGCTTGTCCCAAGTACCCGCACTCTGGTACTTGGAGCGTTGAACTAATAAAAACCTCTCCCAACCTGCATATAGTTCGCATATAATACGTGTGATAAAAAAAAAAACATCTCCGGTCGAACGCCCACGCCTTAAGCCCCACTGCTCCTTCTCGAAGAAGGACAGACCTTCGAGGTACTTCTCTACTCGCCTGACTGCCAAGCGCGCCAAGATGCGAGTGATCATGCTGCGCAAACATATTCCTCTGTAGTTGTTCAGGTCTGTCCTCGATCCTTTTTTCTTGTACAACGTGAGGACGATCGCTTCGTGAGCTGAAATGTCCCAGTGAGGCTGGGGTCCGTCTAAGTTCGCCTCCGACCACATCCTGCAGATCGAGTCGTAGACGGCCCGCTGCTCCTCGACTGGTGCCTGCCTGATCATGTCGATTGGGACCTCGTCTTTGCCTGCTGCTGAAACCCTCATCCCCTTGATTGTAGTCTGGAACTCCTCGAAGGTGGGGGTGTCGTCCAAAGACTCGCACACAGGCCTCTGGGATAAGTTGCTGGATACATCGACCGACGGGGTAGCCGTCGTGCCACTGATATTCTGGAAGTGCTCGCGGCAGTCGTCGGGTTTGACCTGCTCTACATCTTTGATCCAGTCGCAACTGATGTAAACGCCAAGCTCTCGCAACAAAGAATAAGATTTTCCCATCTCGTGGTTGGTCACCGCCCACTCGAGCTGCTGGCACAGACTGCTGATCACCCGATAGTTCGTGGGCGTCTGCTGCTCGGTGGGGGTGCCCCGTGTCGCACCTTATGATGCATAAGTGTCGGCCACCCTCTGCTTGCTCTTGAGTACATCTGGCTTGCACTCCGCGAGCACCGGTATACCACATTGCCTCTGTCCGCGGCCGCACGCCGCCTCTGCTGCAGTAAGAAAAATGTTCGACACGTCTCGCCAAGCTGTCCCCGTCGTCGTCGTCGTCGTTCGTGAGTCGATGAGGTTCTGGTGGTACTTCTTCCGAACTTCCACTGCTTCGTCGCCCACGCCACGAGCTTGGGACCACAGCACTGGGTGACGGGGAACCGCTCGAGTAGGATCTCTGATGTGCTGAGGCTCCTGCTTCGTCATCCGTCCAAAGGGTAAAAAGGATACAAATTTGCCTCGGTGGTCGCACAGGGCGAAGGCGACCGTCTTCAGGTTCCGCCATCTGGCTGGCGTCCCGAACGATGTAAGAAAACCGTCGAGCTCGTACCACGTCTTCGCAAGATTGTGGTAAAACGTCCCTCGATGCGCGAGCGGGAGCCTCGAGTCGATGTGGACCAGGCCCTCCTCGTCTCCGAACTGCTGGAGTTGGTGGCTCAGCTTCGATGTGGCGGTGCGGTTGGTGTACTTGCCCAAGAATCCGCTCGCTCTGTCCGCCTCGCCAAGATGAGAATTGAAATCGCCTCCTATAATAATTTGATCTCCCGATCTCCGCAGCCTGCTGATCATCAGACTGCCTTCCTGGAAATGCTGGGCCCGTCGGTTGAGTCCCCAGGCTGGGATCTGCTGTGGTGTATACTGCGCAATAATCACATAGAAGAAACCACGAAAACATACCCGTAGTCCGATCCATCTGTCCGACTCGGGAATCACACACAGCTCGGAACCTGCAGCACGCCACTTTTCTACCATATGCCTCGACAATATGACACCGACTTTGCCACACACAAACATAGTATATTCCTCCAGATCAACAATAACTGGCTGTGGTACTTCCTGACGCAGCCAGCTCGGGTTTGTCAAATCGCTGATAAGAAAAACATGGCACTTCTCCTGTCTGAGTCTCTCCACGATGTGCGCCAGCTTGGATCTAGCCTCGCTCGTTCCCCTACGACGTACCATTGGCGTTGAGGGCGCCAATCCGTATCTGCTGGGGGTTGGTCGGTGTGTTGCAAGCATGCCGCTTGCGCCGCAGTCTTAGGGCTCTCCCTCGAGGTACTGGGGAAACCCAAGAAGGCCTGCATGCGGCATCGGATGGCTGAGGGATACGTCCACGCTCGCCAGACACGTGGATGCGATATGCTGTACACGAAGTGAGTGTGGGACCGTTGGTCGTGCTCGCCCGTGCTCGATGTGGCCTCCGAGGATTCTGAACTGTACCATGAGACTCCATAGTCGGAAGCGATCCAGCACAACAACAGCGTGAGCACACCCTTGCGCACCATCAGGGGGTGGCCCTAGCACAAGTCCTTCTGCTCCTCCGCCTACTCCTCCTCCCTCCTCCCTTCTTTCACTCCCCCACCCCGGACGGCTTCCCCCGCCCTTTGTTCTTCTGCATGCCCCCCCAATTCCCTGATCACCTCAACTCCCCAGGGCATCGTTTCTGGATGGGCTGGTGGGGATTTTTTGGTCAACAGGCTCGCGAGGCGGGTCGAAAGCCGTCCGAACACTAGTCGGGCCGCGACAAGGCAAAAGGCAAGCGAAGCGAGCGAGCGGGCAGCCATTCAGAAGAAGAGCCAGAACTGATACTCCCAGACCCGGTGGCGTTGGAAATCCCGGTGTCGACCAGCAAGTAAGCGCAGCCAAAATGGCGCGGCGGCGCGACCATAAACACGCAGAGGTCGTTCGCTCGGTGTGAGTCAGGCACCGTCAGAGACGAACGAGCGGCTGGTGGGTATACTTTTTGGTCTGCGGGCTCGCGAAGCAGGTCGAAAGCCGTCCGAATACTAGTCGGGCCGCGACTAGGAAGCAAGGAAAGAGAGGCAAGCGAAGCGAACGCGCGGGCAGTCACTTAGAAGAAGAGCTGGAAACGAAACTCCCAACCCAGTGGCGTGGAGATCCCAGTGGCGACCAACAAGTAAGCGCAGCCAAAATGGTGCGGCAGCGCGACCATAAACACGCAGAGGTCGATCGCTCGGTGTGAATCGGCACAAGGCACCGTCAGAGACGAGCAGGACCGACAGGCACACCCGGACGACGTCCGTGCCGTAGGCGACACAATTGCATCGTGAGTGAAAAGGGGCAACCTCGTCACAGATAGGACTGCAAACGGCAGTAACAGTTGTTTGTACAGCATTGGCACATGTCGAAAGCGAAGTCCTTGCAGGAGAAAGCAGCCGACGGGCGCACCGTGCCACACATGCCGAAGTCCTTGCACCGTGGAGGTCGGCAGCGAAGCGAGACCCCGCTGAACCCTTTCGGTCACCAGTGGAGGCCGACACCAGCCAGGAGCAAGCCAGGGGCCAGCTGACCGCCCATTCCCAGTGTGATCTTTGCATGGAATTCGTATGGGGACCCCGCTGAGCCCTTTCGGTCACCAGTGGGGGCCGACACCAGCCAGGAGCAGGCCAGGGGGAACCTGACCGCCCATTCCCAGTGTGATCCTTGCATGGAATTCAGGCTGTCAGAGCACCATCAGACAGCGGTGTTGGCGGCAGCCCCAGCCGCGTGGGAGAAACCCGGTGAAACAAAGAAGAGGAGGGGAAGTGCACGCCAGGCACGGTAGGCACCCCGGTGTGGCAGCTAACCGCTGCAGCATTAGGATGCAGGAGGGGGGAAAGGAAGTGCACGCCAGGCACACGGTGAGAGAGGAGAGGAGGAGAATGGTAGAACATCTCCTCGATCAGTTGCTGCTGACTATGCCAATCGTGGCTGTGCCATGTCCGACCGCGCTGACTATGCCAACCATGGCTGTGCCAACCCTGGCTCTGCCAACCCTGACTGTGCCAACTAAGCTCCTCCCCGGATCGGGGCTCCCCTTCCTCCTGCGGCTCGCGACTATCAACACTCTTCCCAGTGGAGGCGACTGACCGTCGCAGAGTCTGTAGGAATCCGAGGCGGCTGCGTGTTCCCAGGGGTCGTGTCGCACCGAAGAGGTCGGAGCGTAGCAAGATCCCACTGAAGCCTTTCGGCCATCAGTGGAGGCCGACACCAGCCAGGAGCAGGCCAGGGGGAACCTGACCGCCCATTCCCAGTGTGATCCTTGCACGGAATTCAGGCTGTCAGAGCACCATCAGACAGCGGTGTTGGCGGCGACCCCAGCCGCGTGGGAGAAACCCGGTGAAACAGAGGAGAGGAGGGGAAGAGCACGCCCGGCACACCGCGAGAGAGGAGAGGAGGAGAATGTATCACATTTACTCGAACAGATGTTGCCATGCCAATCGTGGCTGTGCCATTTCCGACCGCGCTGACTATGCCAACCATGACTGTGCCAACCCTGGCTCTGCCAACCCTGACTATGCCAACTAAACTCCCGTGGAAAGCGACACGCTCTTATCGACTATGTACCCTGTGCGCCGGAGCGCCCCAGGTAGCTGAGGTGAGAGTGCCAGGCCATGTTGCCGTGCTGCTTGTCCCAGTTGTGCTGGTTAGCGACGTGCTGCTCGACTGGGCCCTGGTGTGCTCAGCAATGTCGTGCTGCGCGATTCTCCGGTGATCGTTGCCGCGCTGCTTGTCGCGGTGGTGCTGGTCAGCGACGTGCCCCCGGACTCCGTTGCGCTGGAGCCCGTGGCGCTCATCGACGACGTGCTACTAGTCTCATTGTTGCTCGTTGCCGCGCCTTCTGTCTTGGCGGTGCTGGTCGGCGACTTGCTGCTCAGCCCCGTTGTTCCTTGGGCCAGTGGTGTTGGGCCTTATTGTGCTCGTAAGCGCAGCGCTGCTCGTCCCACTTGTACTCGTCGCCGAGCTGCTTGTCTCCGCGGTGCTGGTCAGCGGATGCAGGGGCCGCAGGAAGAGAAGAGCGACTAACCGTCGCGGCCTTGGAAGAACAAGAGGAAGGGGAGGTGGGGGCAGTTTACCACGGCGGGCCGTTGACTCCATGGTACGTGCCACTCCCCAGGCCAGGTGTGCGCGCCATCCATGCTAACAAAGCCCGGTGAAAGAGGGCACAGCCGCAAGGCGGCGAGGACTTCCCGGCGTGGGGGAGGGGCAGCGCGCCAGGCTGGCTCCCGGGGCTGTGGTAGGCGCGCCAGGCCTAGAGCGGAGATATTAAAGCCACCTTTCCCGGGGGACAGCGAGGAGACGGACGCGCACCAGGCGCCGAGTTGAGGGGGAGATGGCAAGTGATCACTGGACCCTTGAGGAACTCCAGACACACTTGGCCCATGCCCAATTGCACGTGCCACCCGCACTCGAAAGCCTGGTGCAAGAAGGCGCAGCCACAAGGCGGCGAAGGACTTCCCGGTGTGGGGAGGGCAGCGCGCCAGGCTGGCTCCCAGGGCCGCGGTAGGCACTCCAGGCCTAGAGTGGAGCGGGTCAGCGTAGGTGGGAGCCCCAGGGCGCTGCCGCGCCCGCGGGGACGTAGACCGACGTCCTCTCGTGCCCGGCGCGAGCACGCATGAAAGCGACGATGACGTGCATGGGTGCACTGTAGGGCTGGGCTCTGCCTTTGCCGGGCTTCCTGCAGTCGATAGCGTGCCGCCCCCACTGTGCAAGGCTATCCGGGGACGAGCGAATGACGCCCCGAATGCGCTCCATTAGAGAACGGCGGCTCATCGTGGTGAGGGCCAGTTCGAAATAGTCGTGGCGTTGCCCCGTGAGCGCTAGGAACCGGCGGAGGACGTCAGGCTCGTGGCGCGCGGGATCGTGGGTGCCAGGGCCCCCCATCGCCAAGTTGGCGCGGCAGAAGTCATGCCACTGGTGCGCCCACCCCGTCCCTTGCCACGCCTTGACCCGCTCCGCGAGGGCCGGCGGGTCGTCCACAAGCGCCCCGGCCCCCGAGGCAGACTCGTCAGGCGGCTGCTCCGCTGCTTGGCCCGCGTCCAGCTCTGCGCTCGTACGGGGCCCGTTCGCATTGGGGGGCGAGGGCATAGTGGGCGATGCGTCCAGGCCCGCCCCGTCTCCACGGGCAGGCGGCACGCGCGGGGACGAGCCAGCGCTGGCGGTCGTAGCGGTTGCAGCGGTGATCGTCGGGGTCGACGTGGTCTTCGGCTGGGCCAGCGCAGTTCGGACACTGGGTCGCCATCGGCTGGAGGAGTCGGCAGCGGGTGACGGCTGGGGGCCCCCGTCGCTCTGTGGCTCCGCACGGTCCGTCGAAGGCGACGCCAGTGCAAGGGTGATCTCGCGGGCAAAGCCCGCCCGCCGAGGCGGCGTGTCCGCGTTTGCAGCGGGCGGGGCCTGCAGCAGGCTGGTCGCGTGCTCGGGCACGGGGGCCCCTGGTGGACGCGGGGATGAGGGGCGGAGAGCAGCGAATCGCCCTCTGTCCACCATTCGCCAGACTGCGGCCTCGTCTTCCAAGGTCCCGTTGTTTTTTTCCACCGTAATGCCCAGGTCGTCCTCCGGGATACTCTCGCTCTCCTCGTCCTCGCACTTCTCCTCCAGGGGCTCCTCCGCCGCTCCCTCGATGGTCTCCTCGATGGTCTCCTCCCCAGTGGTGGGCCCCCCTTCCTCATGCGACTCGCGACTATCTTCGCACTCTTCCCAGTGGAGGCGACTGACGCAGGGTCTGTTGGAATCCGAGGCGGCTGGGTGTTCCCAGGGGTCGCGTTGCCAGTGGGTCGTGATGGGCGGTCGGCAAGGTCCTCTCCGTCTTCTCCCTGCCCTTTCTCCTGCGGCTCGCGACCCATTTCGCATTCTTCCCGGTGTAGGTGGCTAACCATCGCAGAATCCCCTGGAATCCGAGGCGACTGGGTGTCCCCAGGGGTCGTGTTGCCAGTGGGTTGTGTTGGACGGTCAGCAAGGTTCTGCTCCCTGCCACTCACCCTGCGACTCGCGATTATCTTCACGCTCTTCCCGGTGGAAGCGACTGACCGTCGCAGAGGCTATTGGAATCCGAGGCGGCTGGGTGTTCCCAGGGGTCGTGTCGCCAGTGGGTTGTGTTGGACGGTCGGGAAGGTCCTGTCTGTCTTCTCCCTGCCACTTTTCCTGTGGCTCGCGACCCCTTTCGCGATTTTCCCGGTGTAGGTGAACGACCATCGCAGAGTCTGTTGGAATCCGAGGCGGCTGGGTGTTCCCAGGGGTCGTGTTGCCAGCGGGTTGTGTCGGACGATCGGCAAAATCCTCTCTGTCTTCTTCCTGCCCCTCACCCTGCGACTCGCGACTATCATCGCATTCTTCCCGGTGGCGGCGACTGACCGTCGCAGAGTCCGTTGGAATCCGAGGCGGTTGGGTGTGCCAGTGGGTTGTGTTGGACGGTCGGCAAGGTCCTCCCTGACTTCTTCCTGCTCCTCCTCCTGCGATTCGCGATTACCTTCGCGCTCTTCCCGGTGAGCGCGACCCATTTCGCAAACTTCCCGGCGTAGGCGACCAACTGCCGCATCTCGAGGAATCATGGGCAGGGAGGGAGGAGAAAAGTCAGTCCCAGGGGAAACGCCCTGCGTAGGCGGGGCGCCAGCCCACCCGTCGGTGCGCTGGGTCTGCGTCGTGGTCATGCCGCCGGGCAGCTTTGTTGGACAGCCGCGCAAGCCAGGCGGTTCCAGAAGAGTGTCGACACAGGTTCCCTGTTCAGTTGCAGCCTGCTGGCCCAGTGCTGTAGCAATACGTATGCAATGACCAGGTCGTCAGCCGATGTCGCGAATGTGTCGATCACTCATGAACCGTACCTCAGCCATGCGCTTAAAGCCATGCTCAGCGAAAGTCATACACCCCAAGACCATGCTGACACAGAAAAGCGACGACCTCTGGCTCGCAATCTGTGGTAGGGTCGTTTGCGGGCGGGGCCGCCGAATCGTCACATCTTGGTCCAGACGGAAAAGTATCTTGTTCTGCTCGCTGACGAGCCGCGCGCTGTCTCGCGCGGCGGGCTGCCCAGACTGTGATGGCGTAGTCACATTCGCGGCCATGCTGACTATGGCAATCCTGGCTGTTGGCTGTGCCAACTTCGCTGAGTGTCATGTGGGGGACCATGCTGACTGTGCCAACCTTGACTGTGCCAGCCACGTGGGTCCTGCCACTCTGACCAGGCCCAGCCAGAAAACCGCGCGCTCATCGCGGACATGTGGGAAGGGGAAAGGCGAGACAAGAGAGGGGAGGGCACGGGCGGAGGCCTCCTGACGGCACGCACCTTGGGCCAGAGCGGCTCGAGCCAGAGGGGGTACGGACGCTGGTGGGGATACGCGAAGCCTCAACAAGTGCAGATGCCCTGCGCACTCGTTGTTATCCCACTGGGTGGGATACAACCTGGGGCGGACGCGGAGTAGAGTTTGTTCGACCGCGGCGGCGGAGGCGGATGAGGAGGAGGAGGAGGAGGAGGAGGAGGAGGAGGAGGAGGAGGGGGAGGCGGTGCTCGATGGGGAGGCGTCGCTGGGGGATGATGGCGATGATGATGGTGATGCCGACGAATTTGATGATTCGGATAATGATGAGGATGCTGCTGATGATGATGGTGCTGGCGATGATGATGGAGCTGCTGATGCTGCTCCTGATGATGATGAATATGATGCTGACGATGCTGATGATGGTGATCGCGATGGTGATGCTGATGCTGTTGATGATGATGACGATGGCGATGCTGATGCCGATGATGCTAATGATGATGATACTGATGAGGCTGAGAATGGTGATGACGATGATGCACATGATGATGGTGATGCTGATGCTGATTATAGTGCTGATGGTGC
>CAUYUJ010004156.1:10000-15000 GCA_963575745.1 Prorocentrum cordatum | reverse complement strand
TTTGAAACCACCCGCCCTCAATCCGTTAAACTGTTGCAGATCTTTTCAACGAATGTGCGCGGCGCTAAGGCGAGATTCAACTTTTGAGAAAACCACCCGCCCTCTATCCGTGAAGCTCCTGCAAATTCAAAACGCATGCGCGCGGCGCTAAGGCGAGAGCCACATTTTGAAAGCCACCCGCCCTCCACCTGTGAAACTGTTGCCAATTTTTGAAGCTTCAGGGTCAGAAATGGTGAGGACGTCTCCGGCGAAACGCTTGGACCGCCCTAAAACTGGCCTCGGGGTGCGACAGAGAGAAGTAATTCTTTATTAGGCGGAGGAGGAGGAGGAGGAGGAGGAGGAGGAGGAGGAGGAGGAGGAGGAGGAGGACGAGGAGGAGGAGGGAAGGAGGAGGAAGAGGAGGAGGAGGAGGAGGAGGAGGAGCGGCGCGGTGCGGCGCTGCCAGATGGAGAGAGGAGCTGGAGCTCCGCCCCTGCGGGCGTGCTGGGCTGCCAGTGTGCGACGAAGTGCCGCCAAGCGCGCGGACCTCGCAGCACAGAGTCTCACAGGCGCCCAGAGGTGGACAGCCTTCATGGACATCCGACGTCTTGCCCTCGACCGCCTCCTCCCGTACCTTCTGTGCGACAGGCGCCGCGCAGTGGCCGCCGTTGGGGACCGCGGTGGTGGCCACCGCTGCGGCCGCAGCGGCGGCCGCGGGAGGTGGAGGTCGAGGGTAAGCAAGCATCAAGGCGGAGGGGTTGCGCTGTTTTGGACAGCCTGGCATTTCTGCGTCGTCGAGCAATCATACCGAGAGGCTTCTGGCCGTCTCCGGCCTCCTGGGGCGCTCGCGGGGCCCCGGGGCCGTCAGAACAGCAGGGGCTCGCCGTGGAGCGCCGGCCCGGCCTGGCCCTGGGGAGAGGGAGTACGTCGGCTTTGGGGAAGGGGTCGCGGGGGCCTCGCATTCGGCACAAGGCAAGGCATCGGATGTCTGGGTTCGCCACGGCGGAACAGGTTGTGTTGGCGATCTCAGCGCACCGCGCCCGTCGTCGCCCGCACCGACGGCAAAGATATCCGAGCCCAGCCTGCGACCCCGCCGCCGCGCTCTGCCTGTGGAGAGGCTTGTCCAGCTGCGCTGCCGCGCTTGCCCTCCACCGCGCCCGAGGAGGAGCGTTTGCCTTGCGTGCCTCGCCGCCGGTTCTGGTACACGCTTCGTCGCGACACGCTGCGCACGCCCTGGTCCCCAGCATCAGCGTTCCGGGCTCCTCCCAGCCTCTCGCACCACGGAGCGCAGCAGCACGCCGTGCGCTTGCAGGGCACAGCGTGTCGCCAGGGCCGCCGCCTTCGACACGCTGCGCAGCACGTCCTTGGCGTACGTATGCAGTGAGGACGCTGGAATCAAGGACCGCGCTGTGCCCAGGAGGGGCTCTGGCCTCCGGTGCGATGGCCGAGGCTCGCGGTGGCAAGAAGAGCCCCTCCGTTCCCCGCTCGGCGTCCCATGTGGCATACAGTGCCGTTCTTAATACATGCTCCGCGTGCGGATCGTGTATTAAAGATACAGGGCTTTAGTATTAAAAACAACGATGAGTTCATGCATACATTTATGCATACATAAAGCATGTATTAAAAGTCATATGATTCTGCAGCACGTCTCCGAGAGCCTTCGGCTCATGCCGCGGCCGTGCGGGCCGGTCGGAGGGCGGGGGCCTCTCGAGGGCCTTCCAGAGGCATCGTGGGGGCTCCTCGGAGGGCCCCTCGAGGCCTCCCCACGGGGTGGCGGGGCCTCTGAGGGGCGTCGTGGGGCCGCCCTGCACGTCACCTTTCGCAAACCTAGCGGTTGACACCAACACCAATATCGGCGGTGTGCCTCCACCGAGGGAAGAAGATCCCGATCTCGGTGATGGTGGTAAGAGTTCTGGCTTCCAAGGTGGCCGAAATATTACCACCAAGACCGAAATCCAGGACCATCTTCCCCCTGTGGAGGCAAACCCCTGTGTTGGTGTTGGCGCCCATCTCCAGGCCTCCAAACCTTCGGGCTGGACGGCCGAGAGCGCTGGAAGCGAGTGCGGCGCTCCAGGGGGTGCCTCGCCTCCAGCGCGCCTCGCCCTCCGTCGGGTGGCCAGCGGGAGGCCGGCGGAGATTCCGGGGGAGGCAGAGATGGGCGGCGGCGGGTCCGCTGGCGGAATGGTCGGCGGAGGGTCTCCCTCCTCCTCCTCCCTCCTCCTCCTCCTCCTCCTCCCTCCTCCTCCTCCTCCTCCTCCTCCTCGTCCTCCTCCTCCTCCTCCTCCTCCTCTTCCTCCTCCCTCCTCCTGGCTGCTGATCCTCGATGCTCGTGCCCGGCTCGCTGCTCGAGGCTGGGACCTGTCGGCGGAGGGCGGGGGGAAGCAAGAGCGAGGCGCCAACGTGTTTGGGTCCAGGGTTTCGGCGGTCGGACAGAGCCTGTTTTTTTTTAGACTCTGGCAAGTTTACTTGCATGGACGGGGTGGGTGGGGGGCTGAGCCTGAAGCAAGCCCGCGGGGGGGGGCGGGGGGCGCGGAAATCACGCAAGTCGAAAGGCACTTGCACGCTAGTATTCGCTTGAAGAAGGGCCAAGGGGGGGGGGAACGCCAAGCAAGTAAACTTGCCTGAGTCCAAAAAAAACAGGCTCACACGCAAGCGCAGCTGGCACGAGACTTAAGAGCCGGCCTCGCGGTGGATGGGTGCAGCCCTCGATGTTCTCCGTGCTCGGGCTTTCCAGCCTGGAAGGGTTCCTCGCGTTGGGTATCTCCATGGGGCCTTGGACTTGGTTTTTGAATTAAAAAACTGGCGTCTGAATTCAAAAAGTAGTTATTGAATTGAAAGTGCTGGTTTTTGAGTTCAGCAAAAACTTGGTTTTTGAATTCAAAACCGTTTCTTGAATTCAAAAAGTGGCAAAGGGGCTCACGTTCTTGACCCACACTCTTGCGGCCATGCCTGGACTGCGCAGTCTCATGTCGAGTGTCTGTGTGGGGGCCTTCCCGTCGAAGGCAGAGCTTTCCACGGTGCTCGATGTGTCTGTAGTTGCCGTGGTGCGTGCGTCACTGGGGATACGTGGGCGTCGTTTGAAAAAAGAATCGACTTTGCAGTCAACGCTTTGGGATGACGCTTCGGTTTCGGAAGGGGCTCGAGGTTCCCTGGGTCTCTTGGTTTGTGTTCCTCCCAGCGCTCTCCGTGCACTTGCAGTGGGGCCGCGCACCAGCAGACCAGATGCTTCTCGGGCCTCCTATTGTCCGAGAGCTCTCTCGCCGCTTCGCGGCCCAGTCCTCTTCCCTTCTTGCCCCTCTGTGGCCTTCGTGGCTGCGGACGTGTCCCGCCTCTGGCCCGAAACCGCCTGTGGGCCCCAGCCCGCCGCGGACCCCTCAAAAGTGTCGCGGGGTTCTTCGCTCCGCGCGCAGCGTGGTGACTTCTCCAGCCAGCGGCCGCCGACGGAGCTGCTGCATTCGGGGCGCCCAGATTTTCTAGGGCCTGGGCCCTAGAAAATCTGGGCGCCCTCGCCCCAGATTTTCTAGGCCCTAGGAAATCTGGGGCGAGGGCGCAGATCTAGGGCCCCCCCGGTCGCACCTCGCGCCCAGCTTTTCCAGGGCCTCTGCGGCCGCGCTCGCACCGTGCGCGCAGCTGGGACCCCCGAGGGGCCTCGATTCCCGCGCGGAGGCTCACGGCGGGAAGGCTCTGGCGGCACCTCCCCCTTCTGCTTGCCCTCCATCCGTCCGCACGGCACGGGCTCAGCTGCGGCTGAGTGAGGACAGAGGTATGGCAGGAAGGGCGGGGCCGTTCCTCATACCCCCTTCCTGCGGCGGCAACCTCCCCGCCTCCCTGGCCTGGCCGTCTGTGCTCCAGCACCGCGCGCTCTGCGCGCGCGGTTCCGCGCTGCGCGGCGCGGCGCGCGCGCCTCGGGCGCGGCCGGCCCGGATGGGATGCCGGTGCGCCAAGGCTGGCCAGGAGGAAGTGCTTCTCACCTCCCTCTCTCTCGCTGAAGGGAGGGGGGAGGAGGTGGGGAGAGGAGGACAGAGGAGGGAGGAAGACGAGGAGGAGGAGGAGGAGGAGGAGGAGGAGGAAGACCAGTGTCAACCTAAGACTCCTTAGCGAAATTGCAAGAATCCTCCCTCCAAGCTCCCGTTTCATAGGCTCCTATAAGTATCTATCTTCCTTGCGAAAGAAAGCCTCGTTGGGAGACAACCGCCTGACAATCTTCAACCGTGCCAAAACACAATTCCTGGGACTTCAACGCCGCGAATCAGCGTGGCTGTTGCGACCTGACGATGCTAAATCGTGTCAGAACACCGTTTCTGGAACGTCAGCACCGCGAATCAATCTGGCTATCGCGCCCTGGCAATCCGAATTCAAAACGAGTTTTTAGGAACTTCAGTCATTTATTATTATCGTTATCATCATTATCATCTTTCCTTTTCTTAGGATTAGTATGATTATAATGCTTATTCTGATTATAGTTAACACTATTAACAGTATTAGTGTAATCTGTTAAGGCGGCAGCGCGCAGTGCTAAGGTGACAGCCGCATTTTGAAACAGAACCGCCCTCCATCCATGAAGCTCTTGCAAATGTTTAAGACGAGTGTGTGCGGTTCTGAGGCGAGAGCCACATTTTGTAAAGGATCCGCCGTCTATCCGTGAAGCTTCTGCCATCTTTTCAGGCCAATGTGCGCGGAGCTACGGCGAAACACGGCCTGCCCTCCATCCGTGAAGCTGTTGCAAATTTCAAGCTTCAGGGTCACACATAGTATGGACGTCTCAGGCGAAACGCCCAGCCCGCGCTACCGACCCGTCCTGGGGTGCAGCATGGATGAGTTATTCTTTTTGTGCCCAGCCGATAGAGCATTTAACTATCAAACTTCCAATTTCAATTTTGGAGTTCAGATCCCTTGGCTTGAGTTTCGCAGCCGCCAAGTCAATTATGACATAGGAAACACCAGAACTGATATGGAAGACGTGAAATTCTGGACTCCTGGATTGTAATATTGAGCTATTGAGCTGTGACATTCAATAGTGA
>CAUYUJ010004156.1:0-7500 GCA_963575745.1 Prorocentrum cordatum | reverse complement strand
TGAGGAGGAGGAGGAGAAGGAGGAGAAGGAGGAGAGGAGGAGGAGGAGCAGGAGGATGAGGATGAGGATGAGGATGAGGATGAGGAGAAGGAGGAGGAGGAGGAGGAGGAGGAGGAGGAGGAGGAGGAGGGGGGCGAAGAAAGGTTCAGGAGGAGGAGGAGGAGGAGGCGGATCAGGAGACGGCCGTCGCTTGAAAATGGTGCCTACCCCCCTTGAATTCTTCTGTAGGTTCTAGGCCGGGTCAGTGCAGGAAAGCAAGAGGGCGGGGACGAGAGACAGGATGAGTCGTCGCGACATTAGAGCACAGCCGAAAGTCAGCGAGATGTGGAGCCCATTCGGAAGTCCGTGTGAGCGGGGCGCTTCGGCGGGCGGCCATGGCTGATCCCCGCGGGCGGATCTGGCGGGCGGAGTATTATTAGAAATCTACATGTAAGCTGGCAAGCGCACTGATACTGGTTCGCCGAGCGCGCTGGGCATTGCAGCGCGCGTGTCGGGCGGGCGGGACATTCAAGGAATGTTCGGCACATCCGAGCATGTGCTCCAGCCAGCAGGACGGGCGGAACTCTTCCGGCAGGCCGAGTGGGTGGGCCATTCCGGCAGGCCGAGTGGGTGGGCCATTCAGCGGGGGGGGGGGGGGGGCGGGCGGGATTTTAAGGTATGACGCATAGTCCAGACAGCACACACAGATCCTAACGCGCGGTTCGGGTCGGGCGGGCGAGCCCTAACGGGCGTGCGGGTCGGGCGGCGGGTGGGTTCCTAGTTGGCGGGCCGGCGGGCGGCGGGTCGGGCGGGCGGACCATGAAAGAATGACACGACGTCGAGGTAGCACGCGCTCGCCCTGACGGGCGGGTCGGATCAGGCGGGCGACCCTGACGGGCGGGCGGGTCGAGCGGCAGGCGAGACCCTAACGGGCGAGCTGGCGCAGCTCTCGAGGTAGCACGTGGTTGCCCTAAGTAGTTAACGGGCCAGTCGGCTCCGGCACGCTCCGGGTCGGGCGAGCAGGACATGAAAGTACGACGCAGCTCTCGAGGTGGCACGTGGTTGCCCTAACGGACAGGTCGGCTCAGGCGAGCGCCGGGTCAGGCGGGCGGGGCATGAAAGTATGACGCAGCTCTCGAGGTAGCACGCAGTTGCCCTAACGGACTGCTCGGGTCGGGTGAGCGGACCCTGACGGGCGGGCTGGCAGGGTTTCTGGCGGGAGGAACACTGAAGTATGACGCAGACTCGAGGTACGCGCTGTAGACCGCCCCCCTCGCTTCTCGTCGTCCCCGTCCGAGACGTCGCCTTCGCTTTTCTTCTCCTCCACGGTGGCGCCATCGTCGTCCCTTATGCGCGCCTTCTTGGCATCGTCCTTCGCGGCGCCTTGCTCGCTCCCGAGACCCCGCCGTTTGCTTTGCCGCCTGCATCGATGCTATCGCTTTTCTCGCAGACCAGCTTCCTGATCGAGGTGCCTGCGGCAGAAGCACGTGCTGGCCGATGGGGACCACGCGCAGATACCCCAGACAAATTGATGTGGGTCAGGCCGCTTCGCCTGAGACACCATCGCGACCTTCGTTTCTGAGTCGTCTTGGACTGAGGGTTTCGCCGGGGACATCCTCGAGACCTGGCGCTCCGAGGTGCCGCGCGCGAAGTGGCTCGGCCCGTTTCGTGTGAGGCATCCTCGAAACCTGGCGCTCCGAGATGCCGCGCGAGAGGTGGTCTGGCGACTTCGCCTGCGAAGTCCTATCAAGTCGGCGCCCCCGGAAGCCTTGGCTTGAGGCGGCGCCAGGCTGGGGGGGCAGCCGCGCTCGGCGCGCGCGCACGCGTGCGCCTCTGGCGCGGCCAAATTGGCTCAAACCCGCGAGCCCAGCTCGGCCGTTCCCAGCTGGGCCAGCACTCCAACTGTGCCTCTGGGCCCGCGCGGATGATCTAGAGTTTCCCACCCACGCAATCACGGACAGCGCGCTAGAGTTTCGCCCCCACTCTCTCACGGACAGCGCGCCGAGAATGGTGAAGGCTTTCGACGGGCGCCAGATAGCTGATGTGCGCGCGCCGCGCACAGCTCTGCTAGACGTGAGAGTGACCTTTCGCTGAAGTGACCTTTGGAGCGTGCCCAAATGGGTCACCCGATCACCAAACGCGATGCGGTGGTCGCGTCTTGCGCGCTTGTGTTCGGTGCCCTCGCGGCCCCCCAAAGCCGCGTACCAAAGGTCACTCTTTCCCAGGGTCGCTCGTGCGTGTAGCTGATGAGCCTTCAGGAGCAGGTGGTTCGATTTCCTCGTTCGCGCGCAGGAGGATGTGCGCTTTTTCGCAGTGGAGGCCGCTTCGGCACTTGCCGGCGCTACGCGGCTCCCTGGGACGAGCCTTCAGAGTGAAGGCTTCCCGCCCGTCAGATGCGCTGGCCGTGATCCGCTACTACTGTTAAGTCGGGCGCGTCCCTCTATGGTCCGGGGACGATTTTTCGGGTACTTCTGTCAATTTTTGATATTCTTTGACCATTTTGCATTTTTCCTTCAAAATGCGCCTGCAGGGGACATGCCCGACCCAATACTAATGGGAGGATTTTTCCCTTTCAGCGCAGTCCTGTGCTGGCTGGGGGACAAAGGCGGCAACCCTGCCGCCAGTCGCAGCCTCGCCGCGCGGTTCGCATGAATAGGGCAAGCGCCGAGGTGCCTCGACGCAGGTCGCGCCGGATCTCTGCTTCGGGGGTCGCCTCGTCGTCTGGGCTCCGCAGTCTCCTGGACAAGTTGCGCGGGTCCGCGGTCGGCAGTGCGGCCGCGCGGCCACCGCGCGGACCCGCATTCGCTGGGTACTCGCGAGCCGTTGTAGCGCCGCCAAGGTGTGGCTTCGCGCTGCGTCTGCTGTCCAGTCGTTCTGTCGAATGTCGCAGCGCGCCCTGGCCCCATCTAACGACGCCAAGGCATGGCACGGCGAGGCGGCACCTGTGCTCGCGCAAGGCGGCGCCGCTCTGGTTGCGAGGATGCGCCCCGACGCTGCTGTCCAGCAGGCGCGCCTCTCGCTCCGCCACCGCGCGGGCCGCGGTGCCGTGGGGCCCGGCCGAGCGCCGCCCGTGAAGCGGAGAGAGCGCCTCCGGGCCTGCCGGGCCAGTCCCGACGCCCGGGCCCGTGGCAAAGACGTGCTGAGCGTCCTCCGAACACTGCAGGGGGCAGTGGCGGACAAATTCTGCGTGGACCACCACGTGGGTGAAGAAGGTCCCTGAGAGGGCCCTTTTGTTCACCCCCCATTTGGGCCACCCCCCATTACCACCCGCCCGATACGTCGTCCCTGTGCATGCCAACCCGTGCGATCTGCCATTGCGCATCACGCCTGTGGGGTCCCAAGGCTGACGAGCCACGGCCAGATGGCGTGCATTTTTCCTCCCAAGGCGCGCGCCGCGGGTCGCAGTGCGCATAAGCAGAGCCTGATGCATGCTCCGGCCTCGGAAGGCTGCCGCTCTCCGGCGTCTTCCAGCGCCTTGCCTCGAACTCGTGCGCCCCGGCCGCAGCTGAGCGCGCGCGGATCCCTCGTCACGCCGACGAGGCGCCGCGTGCCACCGCCGGCAGCGTCAAGGGCGTCCTGCGGCTGGTGAGGAAGGCCTGCCTCGGCGGAGTGCCCAGCCGCGCAGGCGACGACGACGACGGCGAGGGGAGGAGGAGGAGGAGGAGGAGGAGGAGGAGGAGGAGGAGGAGGAGGAGGAGGATGAGGAGGAGGAGGAGGAGGAGGAGGAGGAATACCGATAGCAAAGTACGATGACGATGCACAACTTTGCAATTGCGATTTTCGCAACATGCAGCCCGAGTCTGATCAGTTTGAGCACTGCCTGCTTCCGCGGAGACTCGGATATAAAATATGGATGGCGCTGAATCAGCGCTCTTCGGCCAAGACGGCAGCAGGCATCTACGTAGGTCGCCTAACTTCGCGCATCGCCCCCCCGCGATGCGCAACTCGCAGTTATCTTCGCGCCCTCTCGCCCTCACGCCGCCGCCCGCGGGAAGGGCGGCAGTGCAGGCTCGGACTACGATGTGCGAGGCGCGATTACCTTCGCGCCCCTGGGGGGGACCTACAGCGAAAGGAGGGGGGAACGAAACCCTCCCACGCTAAGGACTGCGCGCGGCCACTTGGAGGGCATGCCGTAACACTACCACTTCTGTGGATGCTGGCCGACCCCGCATGGAAAAATACACGTGTCGGAACGCTTGCCGGCCCCATCCGCACGCTCGCAGATCCACGATTAAGCGGGCAGAATGGTCTATGAGCTGGTCTATTGATAAAGAAATTTCGGACCACCTCGCGATCCGACCGAGCATATGCCCGGAGAGCTCGCGGAGACGAGGCCCATGCCGGCGGCGTGCTGAAAACCTTTGGCCACAAATCTAAACAACACCTGTCCAAATCAATTGCCAAATCCAGCCAAACAAGCATGCGCCCATCAGAAGCGACGTCGAAAGGCACCGGGCACAGCATGGTGAGTGCATCCTTCAGGCAGCGTTGGCACAAGAATGAAGACACCATCGCTACGTCATCGACGTACCTGCAACACGCCACGACATCAGGCCACTGCAGGCCCGGGGGGGTAAATCCTTGAAGACAAAGGTTGCTAACGTTCTCTACCCAACATGTCTCGGAACGGCACAAAATCAACGAACCAGCGATTTTGCTGAGGAACCCCCCAATGGGAACACCATCGAACTCCCACACCACATCGCCGATACAAGCCAAGTTCATACGCACGAGCCCGACGAGGCACATGGCGAGCTCCGCGAAGGTGAAAGTTGCTAAATCGCGTCGCGGGTTCCCTGGGCGCCCGCCCAAGAATGCACGACGACTGCGAGACCTGAAGACCGTCACTGCGTCGTGCGCTTGTGAAGCTGAGGCCCTCTGCAACATGAAACGCACTGCCTCGTCCGCATCCGTGGCCCGCACACTCGAAGAACTGACCTGCATCCGCCACTAGGCCTTCGAGGGGCCGCCGAGGGCCCGCACACCTGAAGCAAGAACACTGTCCTGCACCGGGCGACCTGCGCACCCGATTGATGCGTGCTCGAAGGACTGGCGCCGAATCGCGCAACCTCCAGACTTCGAAACCTGGAGTGAACATCTTGGTCACGGTTTCCAGACTACGAGAGAGGAGCCGCCAATTGCCTTTCCTCGGCCAGCAAGCGAAGCTAAGGATTTTCCTGCAACAACTGTGGCCAGAGCGGGTGCAAGAATGCGGTTTGTCAGTGTGTCCACGAAAACATTTTCTTTTCACAGTATTGTACACATGCGGCAAAACCCAAACGCTCGGACAGATGCCAAGCCACTTGTGCAAGCGGTCGGGGATGGCTGCTCGTAGGGTGGTGTGGAGAAGGCTGTTCGCAGACTCTGGACATACTCCAGCCGGCCTCCAGGACACGTTGTTCGACACATACTGGAACAGGTTGAACACAAAACAACTTCGGGGAACGATCCAAGCAGCTTTCTTATCCTTGTCATCCCAGCAGATGTGGCAGTCGACCTGTGGCTGCAAAGCGCTAGAAAAATCCGCATATTCCGTAGACGACTCACGCCATCGATCGATTTGCTTGCCCATGGAGCGGTCTTGCTGGAATCTGCAGAGCGGCCAGAACCTCCCTGCAGACTTCCAGACACTCAGGCCAAACCACTTTTTGCACATTCGGAATGCTGTGGACCAAGCATCGCGTGCCATGTCGTCCAACGGCACGCGGACGGGAACATCCCATCGTTGAGCTACATGGCGCATCCCCCTCCCAAACCATGCTCGGCGCACAGAGATCGTCGACAAACCGCGAAACTCTGACAGAGTGACCGTCTTGGAAACTCGTGAACCATCAACAGAATCTGCATGCAGGCGCTGCCGGCCAGGGAGAACACGGATATGACTGGAGAGCCAAGCGCGCTCCATAAACGGCCTGTCGCAGAGAAGCGAGCACTGCCGAATACACTTCGAGATGGCCGCCGACTGAGCACGGAAAGCAACTGTCACTGATATGCCTCTGATGGGCGGGAGCCCTCGGGCTTCCAACGCGGCATCAATCCGCCGCTCAGCGCGCTGGCGTCGAAGGGGACCCCACACCAAAGTAAGGAACTGGGCCGCCAAGATGGGACCGCAGTCGACAACCCATGCGTCCTCAAGTCGCTCCCAGTCCACGCACGCCCGCAAAGAGCCAAGGAAAAGGATGAGGAGAGGCCAGTGGGATTTGGAATAGATGTCGATTGGTCCTGCTGCTTGTGCAACAGTGCGTTGCCAGGCAAAGTACACGTGCGAAAACGACTCTTTCCACCACCACTCCGTCTTCCAAAGCTCGCACTCCTTGGCTGACGTCGGCGGGCGGCATTGGCCCTGAGCCGCCTGTTGCCCAGCCGGGGGAAGAAAAGGAAGACCTCTATCAAAGATGCCTGTCATACGCGTGTTGCTGCATTTGCCGCGGAGTCCCTTCGCAGGACGATGCCGTGGCACGCGGGGGCGTGTAGGGCAGCGCCGTCGCAACTCAAAGCCTCGGCCACCATTCGCCGAACAAGGGAGAGAACGAATACACGCCGTTTCCACTAATCTCATCTGGTCCGCACTGCCAGTTCGAAGGCACACGAAGGTCTGATGGAAAGGCTGTCCTCGTCGAGCGAGTCTGTAACGAAGCTTGCTGGTGTCGGGCAGGCTGCTCCGGGCCTGGCCGCAACCATGCTCAAGCCAACGGTATAACATGCCGCCATGTTGCCGCGAGCCTGAACGAACTCGCGAAGCCAAACCAAAGTACAAGAAGCCGGATCCAACCCAGGCGTAGACCCCAGATTGTGGAACTTCCCATTCCGACTGCGTCGAAGGCAAAGCCTTCCACTGCACATCTATGAGCGAGGCGATCGCATGCTTAAGCAAAACTTCGCCGCCTGCAGCCCTCAATTGGCCAGGGCAGCTCAAGGCATCACGGTGATGAGGGCGCAAAGCTAGTAGGACACCTCTGGCTTGTCGGCAGCATGACGCCTTTCGCAACCATAACAGACTACGACTAATGTGCAAACTCCCCCAGAGAAGTTCCGCGTCCGAGTCATGACGCCGAGTTCTGTACGACGCTGGGAAGAGCCAGCTTTCCACCTCAAGCAGCAAATCGCATACCGTGACATAGACTCTGTGGGAAACTCGAGCAAGAAGGAGCTCCAGGGACACCACGCCGAACAAAACCTTGATAACCACCAGAGTTTCCGATGTGCAGACCAGGCCTCGCTCTTGGGTTTTCTTGCGCAAACTTCCAACCAATTGTGCTGCCTCCCCAGAACTGCCATCTAAGATGTCGGTGTACAGACGCTGGGCCACTGCAGCGATTAAGGACGCAGAGGCCGGAGACATAGTGACACCGTGGAGAAGGAGGAGGAGGAGGAGGAGGAGGAGGAGGAGGAGGAGGAGGAGGAGGAGGAGGAGGAGGATGCGCAATAAGGATGCTCGTCCGTGTTGTCGCGGCGACGGGGCGGACGCCGTTCCGAAGCGCATCCCGCTGCGGGGCCGCGGGCCGCCCCCTGTCGCAGAGG